>JAUCBJ010004934.1:0-62500 GCA_032718475.1 Nemertoderma westbladi | reverse complement strand
ATTCTCGCTCTCGGTAATTTTTAGTAGCAAATATAATGAAAGTTCTAGACTGTACCCAAACTGTGTTGATATAGTTACTTTATTTTTAGTAGCAAATATAATGAAAGTTCTAGACTGTAACCAAACTATGTTGATATAGTTACTTTATTTTTAGTAGCAAATATAATGAAAGTTCTAGACTGTAACCAAACTGTGTTGATATAGTTACTTTATTTTTAGTAGCAAATATAATGAAAGTTCTAGACTGTAACCAAACTATGTTGATATAGTTACTTTATTTTTAGTAGCAAATATAATGAAAGTTCTAGACTGTAACCAAACTGTGTTGATATAGTTACTTTATTTTTAGTAGCAAATATAATGAAAGTTCTAGACTGTACCCAAACTATGTTGATATAGTTACTTTATTTTTAGTAGCAAATATAATGTTATTCTCGCTCTCGGTAATTTTTAGTAGCAAATATAATGAAAGTTCTAGACTGTAACCAAACTATGTTGATATAGTTACTTTATTTTTAGTAGCAAATATAATGAAAGTTCTAGACTGTACCCAAACTGTGTTGATATAGTTACTTTATTTTTAGTAGCAAATATAATGAAAGTTCTAGACTGTAACCAAACTGTGTTGATATAGTTACTTTATTTTTAGTAGCAAATATAATGAAAGTTCTAGACTGTAACCAAACTGTGTTGATATAGTTACTTTATTTTTAGTAGCAAATATAATGAAAGTTCTAGACTGTACCCAAACTATGTTGATATAGTTACTTTATTTTTAGTAGCAAATATAATGTTATTCTCGCTCTCGGTAATTTTTAGTAGCAAATATAATGAAAGTTCTAGACTGTACCCAAACTATGTTGATATAGTTACTTTATTTTTAGTAGCAAATATAATGAAAGTTCTAGACTGTACCCAAACTATGTTGATATAGTTACTTTATTTTTAGTAGCTAATATAATGTTATTCTCGCTCTCGGTAATTTTTAGTAGCAAATATAATGAAAGTTCTAGACTGTAACCAAACTGTGTTGATATAGTTACTTTATTTTTAGTAGCAAATATAATGAAAGTTCTAGACTGTACCCAAACTATGTTGATATAGTTACTTTATTTTTAGTAGCAAATATAATGAAAGTTCTAGACTGTACCCAAACTGTGTTGATATAGTTACTTTATTTTTAGTAGCAAATATAATGTTATTCTCGCTCTCGGTAATTTTTAGTAGCAAATATAATGAAAGTTCTAGACTGTACCCAAACTATGTTGATATAGTTACTTTATTTTTAGTAGCAAATATAATGTTATTCTCGCTCTCGGTAATTTTTAGTAGCAAATATAATGAAAGTTCTAGACTGTACCCAAACTGTGTTGATATAGTTACTTTATTTTTAGTAGCAAATATAATGAAAGTTCTAGACTGTACCCAAACTGTGTTGATATAGTTACTTTATTTTTAGTAGCAAATATAATGTTATTCTCGCTCTCGGTAATTTTTAGTAGCAAATATAATGAAAGTTCTAGACTGTAACCAAACTGTGTTGATATAGTTACTTTATTTTTAGTAGCAAATATAATGTTATTCTCGCTCTCGGTAATTTTTAGTAGCAAATATAATGAAAGTTCTAGACTGTACCCAAACTGTGTTGATATAGTTACTTTATTTTTAGTAGCAAATATAATGAAAGTTCTAGACTGTACCCAAACTATGTTGATATAGTTACTTTATTTTTAGTAGCAAATATAATGTTATTCTCGCTCTCGGTAATTTTTAGTAGCAAATATAATGAAAGTTCTAGACTGTACCCAAACTGTGTTGATATAGTTACTTTATTTTTAGTAGCAAATATAATGTTATTCTCGCTCTCGGTAATTTTTAGTAGCAAATATAATGAAAGTTCTAGACTGTACCCAAACTGTGTTGATATAGTTACTTTATTTTTAGTAGCAAATATAATGAAAGTTCTAGACTGTACCCAAACTGTGTTGATATAGTTACTTTATTTTTAGTAGCAAATATAATGAAAGTTCTAGACTGTACCCAAACTGTGTTGATATAGTTACTTTATTTTTAGTAGCAAATATAATGTTATTCTCGCTCTCGGTAATTTTTAGTAGCAAATATAATGAAAGTTCTAGACTGTACCCAAACTGTGTTGATATAGTTACTTTATTTTTAGTAGCAAATATAATGTTATTCTCGCTCTCGGTAATTTTTAGTAGCAAATATAATGAAAGTTCTAGACTGTACCCAAACTGTGTTGATATAGTTACTTTATTTTTAGTAGCAAATATAATGAAAGTTCTAGACTGTACCCAAACTGTGTTGATATAGTTACTTTATTTTTAGTAGCAAATATAATGTTATTCTCGCTCTCGGTAATTTTTAGTAGCAAATATAATGAAAGTTCTAGACTGTACCCAAACTGTGTTGATATAGTTACTTTATTTTTAGTAGCAAATATAATGTTATTATCGCTCTCGGTAATTTTTAGTAGCAAATATAATGAAAGTTCTAGACTGTACCCAAACTATGTTGATATAGTTACTTTATTTTTAGTAGCAAATATAATGTTATTCTCGCTCTCGGTAATTTTTAGTAGCAAATATAATGAAAGTTCTAGACTGTACCCAAACTGTGTTGATATAGTTACTTTATTTTTAGTAGCAAATATAATGTTATTATCGCTCTCGGTAATTTTTAGTAGCAAATATAATGAAAGTTCTAGACTGTACCCAAACTATGTTGATATAGTTACTTTATTTTTAGTAGCAAATATAATGAAAGTTCTAGACTGTACCCAAACTATGTTGATATAGTTACTTTATTTTTAGTAGCAAATATAATGAAAGTTCTAGACTGTACCCAAACTATGTTGATATAGTTACTTTATTTTTAGTAGCAAATATAATGTTATTCTCGCTCTCGGTAATTTTTAGTAGCAAATATAATGAAAGTTCTAGACTGTACCCAAACTGTGTTGATATAGTTACTTTATTTTTAGTAGCAAATATAATGAAAGTTCTAGACTGTACCCAAACTATGTTGATATAGTTACTTTATTTTTAGTAGCAAATATAATGTTATTCTCGCTCTCGGTAATTTTTAGTAGCAAATATAATGAAAGTTCTAGACTGTACCCAAACTATGTTGATATAGTTACTTTATTTTTAGTAGCAAATATAATGTTATTCTCGCTCTCGGTAATTTTTAGTAGCAAATATAATGAAAGTTCTAGACTGTACCCAAACTATGTTGATATAGTTACTTTATTTTTAGTAGCAAATATAATGTTATTCTCGCTCTCGGTAATTTTTAGTAGCAAATATAATGAAAGTTCTAGACTGTACCCAAACTATGTTGATATAGTTACTTTATTTTTAGTAGCAAATATAATGAAAGTTCTAGACTGTACCCAAACTATGTTGATATAGTTACTTTATTTTTAGTAGCAAATATAATGTTATTCTCGCTCTCGGTAATTTTTAGTAGCAAATATAATGAAAGTTCTAGACTGTACCCAAACTGTGTTGATATAGTTACTTTATTTTTAGTAGCAAATATAATGTTATTCTCGCTCTCGGTAATTTTTAGTAGCAAATATAATGAAAGTTCTAGACTGTACCCAAACTATGTTGATATAGTTACTTTATTTTTAGTAGCAAATATAATGAAAGTTCTAGACTGTACCCAAACTATGTTGATATAGTTACTTTATTTTTAGTAGCAAATATAATGTTATTCTCGCTCTCGGTAATTTTTAGTAGCAAATATAATGAAAGTTCTAGACTGTAACCAAACTGTGTTGATATAGTTACTTTATTTTTAGTAGCAAATATAATGTTATTCTCGCTCTCGGTAATTTTTAGTAGCAAATATAATGAAAGTTCTAGACTGTAACCAAACTGTGTTGATATAGTTACTTTATTTTTAGTAGCAAATATAATGAAAGTTCTAGACTGTACCCAAACTGTGTTGATATAGTTACTTTATTTTTAGTAGCAAATATAATGTTATTCTCGCTCTCGGTAATTTTTAGTAGCAAATATAATGAAAGTTCTAGACTGTACCCAAACTGTGTTGATATAGTTACTTTATTTTTAGTAGCAAATATAATGAAAGTTCTAGACTGTACCCAAACTATGTTGATATAGTTACTTTATTTTTAGTAGCAAATATAATGAAAGTTCTAGACTGTACCCAAACTGTGTTGATATAGTTACTTTATTTTTAGTAGCAAATATAATGAAAGTTCTAGACTGTACCCAAACTGTGTTGATATAGTTACTTTATTTTTAGTAGCAAATATAATGAAAGTTCTAGACTGTACCCAAACTGTGTTGATATAGTTACTTTATTTTTAGTAGCAAATATAATGTTATTCTCGCTCTCGGTAATTTTTAGTAGCAAATATAATGAAAGTTCTAGACTGTACCCAAACTATGTTGATATAGTTACTTTATTTTTAGTAGCAAATATAATGAAAGTTCTAGACTGTACCCAAACTATGTTGATATAGTTACTTTATTTTTAGTAGCTAATATAATGAAAGTTCTCTCGCTCTCAGTAATTTTTAGTAGCAAATATAATGAAAGTTCTAGACTGTACCCAAACTGTGTTGATATAGTTACTTTATTTTTAGTAGCAAATATAATGAAAGTTCTAGACTGTACCCAAACTATGTTGATATAGTTACTTTATTTTTAGTAGCAAATATAATGAAAGTTCTAGACTGTACCCAAACTATGTTGATATAGTTACTTTATTTTTAGTAGCAAATATAATGAAAGTTCTAGACTGTACCCAAACTGTGTTGATATAGTTACTTTATTTTTAGTAGCAAATATAATGAAAGTTCTCTCGCTCTCAGTAATTTTTAGTAGCAAATATAATGAAAGTTCTAGACTGTACCCAAACTATGTTGATATAGTTACTTTATTTTTAGTAGCAAATATAATGAAAGTTCTAGACTGTACCCAAACTATGTTGATATAGTTACTTTATTTTTAGTAGCAAATATAATGAAAGTTCTAGACTGTACCCAAACTATGTTGATATAGTTACTTTATTTTTAGTAGCAAATATAATGAAAGTTCTAGACTGTACCCAAACTATGTTGATATAGTTACTTTATTTTTAGTAGCAAATATAATGAAAGTTCTAGACTGTACCCAAACTATGTTGATATAGTTACTTTATTTTTAGTAGCAAATATAATGAAAGTTCTAGACTGTACCCAAACTATGTTGATATAGTTACTTTATTTTTAGTAGCAAATATAATGAAAGTTCTAGACTGTACCCAAACTATGTTGATATAGTTACTTTATTTTTAGTAGCAAATATAATGAAAGTTCTAGACTGTACCCAAACTGTGTTGATATAGTTACTTTATTTTTAGTAGCAAATATAATGAAAGTTCTAGACTGTACCCAAACTATGTTGATATAGTTACTTTATTTTTAGTAGCAAATATAATGAAAGTTCTAGACTGTACCCAAACTGTGTTGATATAGTTACTTTATTTTTAGTAGCAAATATAATGTTATTCTCGCTCTCGGTAATTTTTAGTAGCAAATATAATGAAAGTTCTAGACTGTACCCAAACTGTGTTGATATAGTTACTTTATTTTTAGTAGCAAATATAATGTTATTCTCGCTCTCGGTAATTTTTAGTAGCAAATATAATGAAAGTTCTAGACTGTACCCAAACTGTGTTGATATAGTTACTTTATTTTTAGTAGCAAATATAATGAAAGTTCTAGACTGTACCCAAACTGTGTTGATATAGTTACTTTATTTTTAGTAGCAAATATAATGTTATTCTCGCTCTCGGTAATTTTTAGTAGCAAATATAATGAAAGTTCTAGACTGTACCCAAACTGTGTTGATATAGTTACTTTATTTTTAGTAGCAAATATAATGAAAGTTCTAGACTGTACCCAAACTGTGTTGATATAGTTACTTTATTTTTAGTAGCAAATATAATGAAAGTTCTAGACTGTACCCAAACTATGTTGATATAGTTACTTTATTTTTAGTAGCAAATATAATGTTATTCTCGCTCTCAGTAATTTTTAGTAGCAAATATAATGAAAGTTCTAGACTGTACCCAAACTATGTTGATATAGT
The DNA here is from genome assembly GCA_032718475.1 of Nemertoderma westbladi. Lineage (NCBI taxonomy): Eukaryota > Metazoa > Xenacoelomorpha > Nemertodermatida > Nemertodermatidae > Nemertoderma > Nemertoderma westbladi. Next base: position 56,369 of record JAUCBJ010004934.1, on the reverse strand, counting down.
TACTTTATTTTTAGTAGCAAATATAATGAAAGTTCTAGACTGTACCCAAACTATGTTGATATAGTTACTTTATTTTTAATAGCAAATATAATGAAAGTTCTAGACTGTACCCAAACTATGTTGATATAGTTACTTTATTTTTAATAGCAAATATAATGAAAGTTCTAGACTGTACCCAAACTGTGTTGATATAGTTACTTTATTTTTAGTAGCAAATATAATGTTATTCTCGCTCTCGGTAATTTTTAGTAGCAAATATAATGAAAGTTCTAGACTGTACCCAAACTGTGTTGATATAGTTACTTTATTTTTAGTAGCAAATATAATGAAAGTTCTAGACTGTACCCAAACTGTGTTGATATAGTTACTTTATTTTTAGTAGCAAATATAATGAAAGTTCTAGACTGTACCCAAACTATGTTGATATAGTTACTTTATTTTTAGTAGCAAATATAATGTTATTCTCGCTCTCAGTAATTTTTAGTAGCAAATATAATGAAAGTTCTAGACTGTACCCAAACTATGTTGATATAGTTACTTTATTTTTAGTAGCAAATATAATGAAAGTTCTGGACTGTACCCAAACTATGTTGATATAGTTACTTTATTTTTAATAGCAAATATAATGAAAGTTCTAGACTGTACCCAAACTATGTTGATATAGTTACTTTATTTTTAATAGCAAATATAATGAAAGTTCTAGACTGTACCCAAACTGTGTTGATATAGTTACTTTATTTTTAATAGCAAATATAATGAAAGTTCTAGACTGTACCCAAACTATGTTGATATAGTTACTTTATTTTTAGTAGCAAATATAATGAAAGTTCTAGACTGTACCCAAACTATGTTGATATAGTTACTTTATTTTTAATAGCAAATATAATGAAAGTTCTAGACTGTACCCAAACTATGTTGATATAGTTACTTTATTTTTAGTAGCAAATATAATGAAAGTTCTAGACTGTACCCAAACTGTGTTGATATAGTTACTTTATTTTTAGTAGCAAATATAATGAAAGTTCTAGACTGTACCCAAACTATGTTGATATAGTTACTTTATTTTTAGTAGCAAATATAATGAAAGTTCTAGACTGTACCCAAACTATGTTGATATAGTTACTTTATTTTTAGTAGCTAATATAATGAAAGTTCTCTCGCTCTCAGTAATTTTTAGTAGCAAATATAATGAAAGTTCTAGACTGTACCCAAACTATGTTGATATAGTTACTTTATTTTTAGTAGCAAATATAATGAAAGTTCTAGACTGTACCCAAACTATGTTGATATAGTTACTTTATTTTTAGTAGCAAATATAATGAAAGTTCTAGACTGTACCCAAACTATGTTGATATAGTTACTTTATTTTTAGTAGCAAATATAATGAAAGTTCTAGACTGTACCCAAACTATGTTGATATAGTTACTTTATTTTTAGTAGCTAATATAATGAAAGTTCTCTCGCTCTCAGTAATTTTTAGTAGCAAATATAATGAAAGTTCTAGACTGTACCCAAACTATGTTGATATAGTTACTTTATTTTTAGTAGCAAATATAATGAAAGTTCTAGACTGTACCCAAACTATGTTGATATAGTTACTTTATTTTTAGTAGCAAATATAATGAAAGTTCTAGACTGTACCCAAACTATGTTGATATAGTTACTTTATTTTTAGTAGCAAATATAATGAAAGTTCTAGACTGTACCCAAACTATGTTGATATAGTTACTTTATTTTTAGTAGCAAATATAATGAAAGTTCTAGACTGTACCCAAACTGTGTTGATATAGTTACTTTATTTTTAGTAGCAAATATAATGAAAGTTCTAGACTGTACCCAAACTATGTTGATATAGTTACTTTATTTTTAGTAGCAAATATAATGAAAGTTCTAGACTGTACCCAAACTATGTTGATATAGTTACTTTATTTTTAGTAGCAAATATAATGAAAGTTCTAGACTGTACCCAAACTGTGTTGATATAGTTACTTTATTTTTAGTAGCAAATATAATGAAAGTTCTAGACTGTACCCAAACTATGTTGATATAGTTACTTTATTTTTAGTAGCAAATATAATGAAAGTTCTAGACTGTACCCAAACTATGTTGATATAGTTACTTTATTTTTAGTAGCAAATATAATGTTATTCTCGCTCTCAGTAATTTTTAGTAGCAAATATAATGAAAGTTCTAGACTGTACCCAAACTATGTTGATATAGTTACTTTATTTTTAGTAGCAAATATAATGAAAGTTCTAGACTGTACCCAAACTATGTTGATATAGTTACTTTATTTTTAGTAGCAAATATAATGTTATTCTCGCTCTCGCAATGAAAGTTCTAGACTGTACCCAAACTATGTTGATATAGTTACTTTATTTTTAGTAGCAAATATAATGAAAGTTCTAGACTGTACCCAAACTATGTTGATATAGTTACTTTATTTTTAGTAGCAAATATAATGTTATTCTCGCTCTCGCAATGAAAGTTCTAGACTGTACCCAAACTATGTTGATATAGTTACTTTATTTTTAGTAGCAAATATAATGAAAGTTCTAGACTGTACCCAAACTATGTTGATATAGTTACTTTATTTTTAGTAGCAAATATAATGTTATTCTCGCTCTCGCAATGAAAGTTCTAGACTGTACCCAAACTATGTTGATATAGTTACTTTATTTTTAGTAGCTAATATAATGAAAGTTCTAGACTGTACCCAAACTATGTTGATATAGTTACTTTATTTTTAGTAGCTAATATAATGAAAGTTCTAGACTGTACCCAAACTATGTTGATATAGTTACTTTATTTTTAGTAGCAAATATAATGAAAGTTCTAGACTGTACCCAAACTATGTTGATATAGTTACTTTATTTTTAGTAGCAAATATAATGAAAGTTCTAGACTGTACCCAAACTGTGTTGATATAGTTACTTTATTTTTAGTAGCTAATATAATGAAAGTTCTAGACTGTACCCAAACTATGTTGATATAGTTACTTTATTTTTAGTAGCAAATATAATGAAAGTTCTAGACTGTACCCAAACTATGTTGATATAGTTACTTTATTTTTAGTAGCAAATATAATGAAAGTTCTAGACTGTACCCAAACTATGTTGATATAGTTACTTTATTTTTAGTAGCAAATATAATGAAAGTTCTAGACTGTACCCAAACTGTGTTGATATAGTTACTTTATTTTTAGTAGCAAATATAATGAAAGTTCTAGACTGTACCCAAACTATGTTGATATAGTTACTTTATTTTTAGTAGCAAATATAATGAAAGTTCTAGACTGTACCCAAACTATGTTGATATAGTTACTTTATTTTTAGTAGCAAATATAATGTTATTCTCGCTCTCGCAATGAAAGTTCTAGACTGTACCCAAACTATGTTGATATAGTTACTTTATTTTTAGTAGCAAATATAATGAAAGTTCTAGACTGTACCCAAACTGTGTTGATATAGTTACTTTATTTTTAGTAGCAAATATAATGTTATTCTCGCTCTCGCAATGAAAGTTCTAGACTGTACCCAAACTATGTTGATATAGTTACTTTATTTTTAGTAGCAAATATAATGAAAGTTCTAGACTGTACCCAAACTATGTTGATATAGTTACTTTATTTTTAGTAGCAAATATAATGAAAGTTCTAGACTGTACCCAAACTATGTTGATATAGTTACTTTATTTTTAGTAGCAAATATAATGTTATTCTCGCTCTCGCAATGAAAGTTCTAGACTGTACCCAAACTATGTTGATATAGTTACTTTATTTTTAGTAGCAAATATAATGAAAGTTCTAGACTGTACCCAAACTATGTTGATATAGTTACTTTATTTTTAGTAGCAAATATAATGAAAGTTCTAGACTGTACCCAAACTGTGTTGATATAGTTACTTTATTTTTAGTAGCAAATATAATGTTATTCTCGCTCTCGCAATGAAAGTTCTAGACTGTACCCAAACTATGTTGATATAGTTACTTTATTTTTAGTAGCAAATATAATGAAAGTTCTAGACTGTACCCAAACTATGTTGATATAGTTACTTTATTTTTAGTAGCAAATATAATGAAAGTTCTAGACTGTACCCAAACTATGTTGATATAGTTACTTTATTTTTAGTAGCAAATATAATGAAAGTTCTAGACTGTACCCAAACTATGTTGATATAGTTACTTTATTTTTAGTAGCAAATATAATGAAAGTTCTAGACTGTACCCAAAATATGTTGATATAGTTACTTTATTTTTAGTAGCAAATATAATGTTATTCTCGCTCTCGCAATGAAAGTTCTAGACTGTACCCAAACTGTGTTGATATAGTTACTTTATTTTTAGTAGCAAATATAATGTTATTCTCGCTCTCGCAATGAAAGTTCTAGACTGTACCCAAACTGTGTTGATATAGTTACTTTATTTTTAGTAGCAAATATAATGTTATTCTCGCTCTCGCAATGAAAGTTCTAGACTGTACCCAAACTGTGTTGATATAGTTACTTTATTTTTAGTAGCAAATATAATGTTATTCTCGCTCTCGCAATGAAAGTTCTAGACTGTACCCAAACTATGTTGATATAGTTACTTTATTTTTAGTAGCAAATATAATGTTATTCTCGCTCTCGCAATGAAAGTTCTAGACTGTACCCAAACTGTGTTGATATAGTTACTTTATTTTTAGTAGCAAATATAATGTTATTCTCGCTCTCGCAATGAAAGTTCTAGACTGTACCCAAACTATGTTGATATAGTTACTTTATTTTTAGTAGCAAATATAATGAAAGTTCTAGACTGTACCCAAACTATGTTGATATAGTTACTTTATTTTTAGTAGCAAATATAATGAAAGTTCTAGACTGTACCCAAACTGTGTTGATATAGTTACTTTATTTTTAGTAGCAAATATAATGTTATTCTCGCTCTCGCAATGAAAGTTCTAGACTGTACCCAAACTATGTTGATATAGTTACTTTATTTTTAGTAGCAAATATAATGAAAGTTCTAGACTGTACCCAAACTATGTTGATATAGTTACTTTATTTTTAGTAGCAAATATAATGAAAGTTCTAGACTGTACCCAAACTATGTTGATATAGTTACTTTATTTTTAGTAGCAAATATAATGAAAGTTCTAGACTGTACCCAAACTGTGTTGATATAGTTACTTTATTTTTAGTAGCAAATATAATGTTATTCTCGCTCTCGCAATGAAAGTTCTAGACTGTACCCAAACTATGTTGATATAGTTACTTTATTTTTAGTAGCAAATATAATGAAAGTTCTAGACTGTACCCAAACTATGTTGATATAGTTACTTTATTTTTAGTAGCAAATATAATGAAAGTTCTAGACTGTACCCAAACTGTGTTGATATAGTTACTTTATTTTTAGTAGCAAATATAATGTTATTCTCGCTCTCGCAATGAAAGTTCTAGACTGTACCCAAACTGTGTTGATATAGTTACTTTATTTTTAGTAGCAAATATAATGTTATTCTCGCTCTCGCAATGAAAGTTCTAGACTGTACCCAAACTGTGTTGATATAGTTACTTTATTTTTAGTAGCAAATATAATGTTATTCTCGCTCTCGCAATGAAAGTTCTAGACTGTACCCAAACTATGTTGATATAGTTACTTTATTTTTAGTAGCAAATATAATGTTATTCTCGCTCTCGCAATGAAAGTTCTAGACTGTACCCAAACTGTGTTGATATAGTTACTTTATTTTTAGTAGCAAATATAATGTTATTCTCGCTCTCGCAATGAAAGTTCTAGACTGTACCCAAACTATGTTGATATAGTTACTTTATTTTTAGTAGCAAATATAATGAAAGTTCTAGACTGTACCCAAACTATGTTGATATAGTTACTTTATTTTTAGTAGCAAATATAATGAAAGTTCTAGACTGTACCCAAACTGTGTTGATATAGTTACTTTATTTTTAGTAGCAAATATAATGTTATTCTCGCTCTCGCAATGAAAGTTCTAGACTGTACCCAAACTATGTTGATATAGTTACTTTATTTTTAGTAGCAAATATAATGAAAGTTCTAGACTGTACCCAAACTATGTTGATATAGTTACTTTATTTTTAGTAGCAAATATAATGAAAGTTCTAGACTGTACCCAAACTATGTTGATATAGTTACTTTATTTTTAGTAGCAAATATAATGAAAGTTCTAGACTGTACCCAAACTATGTTGATATAGTTACTTTATTTTTAGTAGCAAATATAATGAAAGTTCTAGACTGTACCCAAAATATGTTGATATAGTTACTTTATTTTTAGTAGCAAATATAATGAAAGTTCTAGACTGTACCCAAACTATGTTGATATAGTTACTTTATTTTTAGTAGCAAATATAATGTTATTCTCGCTCTCGCAATGAAAGTTCTAGACTGTACCCAAACTGTGTTGATATAGTTACTTTATTTTTAGTAGCAAATATAATGTTATTCTCGCTCTCGCAATGAAAGTTCTAGACTGTACCCAAACTATGTTGATATAGTTACTTTATTTTTAGTAGCAAATATAATGAAAGTTCTAGACTGTACCCAAACTGTGTTGATATAGTTACTTTATTTTTAGTAGCAAATATAATGAAAGTTCTAGACTGTACCCAAACTGTGTTGATATAGTTACTTTATTTTTAGTAGCAAATATAATGTTATTCTCGCTCTCAGTAATTTTTAGTAGCAAATATAATGAAAGTTCTAGACTGTACCCAAACTATGTTGATATAGTTACTTTATTTTTAGTAGCAAATATAATGAAAGTTCTAGACTGTACCCAAACTGTGTTGATATAGTTACTTTATTTTTAGTAGCAAATATAATGTTATTCTCGCTCTCAGTAATTTTTAGTAGCAAATATAATGAAAGTTCTAGACTGTACCCAAACTGTGTTGATATAGTTACTTTATTTTTAGTAGCAAATATAATGAAAGTTCTAGACTGTACCCAAACTGTGTTGATATAGTTACTTTATTTTTAGTAGCAAATATAATGTTATTCTCGCTCTCAGTAATTTTTAGTAGCAAATATAATGAAAGTTCTAGACTGTACCCAAACTATGTTGATATAGTTACTTTATTTTTAGTAGCAAATATAATGAAAGTTCTAGACTGTACCCAAACTGTGTTGATATAGTTACTTTATTTTTAGTAGCAAATATAATGTTATTCTCGCTCTCAGTAATTTTTAGTAGCAAATATAATGAAAGTTCTAGACTGTACCCAAACTGTGTTGATATAGTTACTTTATTTTTAGTAGCAAATATAATGAAAGTTCTAGACTGTACCCAAACTGTGTTGATATAGTTACTTTATTTTTAGTAGCAAATATAATGTTATTCTCGCTCTCAGTAATTTTTAGTAGCAAATATAATGAAAGTTCTAGACTGTACCCAAACTATGTTGATATAGTTACTTTATTTTTAGTAGCAAATATAATGAAAGTTCTAGACTGTACCCAAACTGTGTTGATATAGTTACTTTATTTTTAGTAGCAAATATAATGAAAGTTCTAGACTGTACCCAAACTGTGTTGATATAGTTACTTTATTTTTAGTAGCAAATATAATGAAAGTTCTAGACTGTACCCAAACTGTGTTGATATAGTTACTTTATTTTTAGTAGCAAATATAATGTTATTCTCGCTCTCAGTAATTTTTAGTAGCAAATATAATGAAAGTTCTAGACTGTACCCAAACTATGTTGATATAGTTACTTTATTTTTAGTAGCAAATATAATGAAAGTTCTAGACTGTACCCAAACTGTGTTGATATAGTTACTTTATTTTTAGTAGCAAATATAATGAAAGTTCTAGACTGTACCCAAACTGTGTTGATATAGTTACTTTATTTTTAGTAGCAAATATAATGAAAGTTCTAGACTGTACCCAAACTATGTTGATATAGTTACTTTATTTTTAGTAGCAAATATAATGAAAGTTCTAGACTGTACCCAAACTGTGTTGATATAGTTACTTTATTTTTAGTAGCAAATATAATGTTATTCTCGCTCTCAGTAATTTTTAGTAGCAAATATAATGTTATTCTCGCTCTCAGTAATTTTTAGTAGCAAATATAATGAAAGTTCTAGACTGTACCCAAACTATGTTGATATAGTTACTTTATTTTTAGTAGCAAATATAATGAAAGTTCTAGACTGTAACCAAACTATGTTGATATAGTTACTTTATTTTTAGTAGCAAATATAATGAAAGTTCTAGACTGTACCCAAACTGTGTTGATATAGTTACTTTATTTTTAATAGCAAATATAATGAAAGTTCTAGACTGTAACCAAACTGTGTTGATATAGTTACTTTATTTTTAGTAGCAAATATAATGAAAGTTCTAGACTGTACCCAAACTATGTTGATATAGTTACTTTATTTTTAATAATTGTATAATGTTTATGGTTTAATTTATCGTTTTTTTGCTCCCTCCAACAGGCTAAAATCTGTGGGTTAACAATATTTTTCTTCCTGCACTTGTGGGGCCCACTAGAGTGGCTGCCAAAATCCAAATTAAGGTAATACATTTTGTGGATTTTCTCACATTTAAAATATAATATTCCCCAAAATTTCTTAGATTGGAGCCTCATGACTTCGGTTGAGGGTTTAATTAAAATAAATGCTTTAATTATGGTGCGCGCCTAGAGATGGGGTTCCGAGTGTGCGCCTAGAGATGGGGTTCCGAGTGTGCGCCTAGAGATGGGGTTCCGAGTGTGCGCCTAGAGATGGGGTTCCGAGTGTGCGCCTAGAGATGGGGTTCCGAGTGTGCGCCTAGAGATGGGGTTCCGAGTGTGCGCCTAGAGATGGGGTTCCGAGTGTGCGCCTAGAGATGGGGTTCCGAAATTTCCCCTAAAATTTCCGTTTTCCTAATTTTTCGTGACTCAAATAAACAGACTGCAACGCAAACCAGTTTATCTCATTGATAAATCACTACGCCATGCCCCGTAATATAGTGTCCTACTTCTGTGACATAATTTTTATGCCCAAATTTTTTTACCCCAAATTTTTTTATGCCCATATCTCAGCTATATTCTTCAGCGAAATTCAGATTGTATCACGGCCAACTTTCTAACTGTACCAACAAACCACTATAATAAGGTTGAAGAATAACTGCGGTGTAACTGGTCCAATATTCATGTAGACACTTTTTTCAAACGCTTGTAGCTAAAGAATGAAAGTAAAAATATAAATTCTGGCTCATGAGGTCAAACTATCTCTGTTTCAAATTTCATCCACTCATTTTAATATTTGTAGTTAAATTAAGGGGTGTCCCTTAAATTCGACACTATTTTCCGAGGCTATAAACTCAGTAACAATACCCGTAAAATTAACAGCTTCTTTTAAATTCAGTTTCATCTGATTTTCACAGCATATTTTACTTTTTGAAATTACAGCGATTTTTTCTTAGTGCAACAAAACTAGCAAAATATACTGTAAGTAAAATTTGCTTTTCCGCAATTTTCCTTGACGTATCATATTTACAGAAAACCTATTTCTGTTTGGGTCTGACCAACAGACCCTATTCCAAAAGAACAAACCAATATAGCATTAAGAACCCACCCTTGTGTATGCGCCTATGTCACGCTTCGTCACGCTATTTTGCCGCTTTATCATCACAAGCGCGAAACTGAATCTGGAATTTTGGTTCGAATTCGAAACACGTCTGTGTGTGTAGTGGTACAAATGGTGTGTTGGTATAGGTCGCCCAGGAGTTACATTACATTACATTACACCCTCTAACCCTTAATTCAACAACCATTTTTAGGGGGTCGGAGCCGAGCCCCCCCCCCCCCCCCTAATTTTTTTTCAAATTTCAATCATATTTGATAGTTCGAAAATGTTTCTTACTGCTGGCATGGCCGGATTTTTCAATTTTTATGAATAATTTCGATACAACAAGCCGTTAGAAATGGTCTATTTCCCAATATTTAGCCACCTCTATCCGCTTTTTTTTTTGCCTTCGGAATGAGATCTAGATATCATTAGAACCGCCTTCATCTGCAGATTCAGAATATGAAATCCGTTTTAAATTTCACCTATAACTTCCGCGAAGATATTATCAAAATTCAAAGGTATATATACATTTTGACACGTAAATTTATATAATTCTAACGTTTTTTTTAATCAATTCTAGAATATTAATTACGCATAATGAAGAAACAATATGTAGAATTTTAAACGCTCAGCTAAATAATAATTAATATTCTAGAATAAAGACAACAAAACATCAGAATTATAGAGATTTACGTCTCAAAATTTGCACATTAGTATTTTGATAATATCTTTGCCACTTTTTGGTTAAATTTAAAACGGTTTTCTGATTTGGAATCTGCAGATGATAGTGGTTGTAATGATATCCAGATTACATTCAAAGACGAAGAATAAAGTCTACGGAGGTGGTTAAACATTGCTAAATATGCATTTTTTAAGGGCTTGTTGTTTGGAAATAACTGATAAATTGAAAAATCCGGCCAGGCCACCAGTAAGAAAAGGTGTCGATCTATCATCATACCAAATTTTGTAGCATTTTATTGAAATTGGAAAAAAATTAGGGGGGGGGGGGGGGGGTTGTTGTTTATGGTGTACAGTTAGTGAACCAACCATCATGAAAATAGAACACTCTGAAAAATCTAGTATTTCCCTTAAAAATGAAACAAATCAAGTACCGGTTATAATATATCCCTTCACATCCAGGCCATGATATCTTGTTTTTATTTCTATGATAATTATGTTCTTTAGTTATCCATTAGTGTTCTCGGAAGGGACCCTGGGTGATTTTTCTCCCTATTAATTTTAATATGAATTGTGTAATAAATAAATAAATGTACGGTACCGGTACCCCTCAATTCTCTCTTAACTCCCTAAATTATCTTCCTCGCAGGTTTCCCGTTTCCGGTCGTTCCCGATGTTAGTTGGACGACAGAACGTCTCGATCGACTCACCCAACTACACCCATAAATACAACGAGTTTCCTTTCCCAATATATCGTTTACAGCTCCGTATGCGTCACAACACAATCTACCCAGTTCGCAAGCTACGCATCCCCCAGCCGTTATCCTACCGGGGATACATCCGCCGATCATTGTATCCGGGGTACCAGTTAGAAGTATTTTAAATGTTTTTTTTTTATCAATGATGACGTTTTGGCAGTAATTTTTGTAATTTTTAAAAACTATTAATGATTACGAGTGATAATTTTATTTAAGTTAATTTTAATTGAATTTTGTTTAAGTAAATTATTATAATGTCGAATGCCGGGAAAAAAACGAACGTTAAACCTTTGGTAACTGTTTCTTCGGTAACAAAATCCTCTCAATCGGTTTCTAAATCCAAAGTTTCCAAACTGAAAGTAACCGAATCTACCGGTGAGCGGAAAGAAGCTGAGAGTAGCGATGGTACTTACCGTTCCGTCGGTAGTTCTCATGCTCCCGAGGATCCCATACCCAGATTAATCGCGAACACCGATTTCTCTCTTCGATCGGAACCCCGATGGACGACGCCGGGCAACTCGTCTCGCGTCGCCCCGGCCGACGGGACAACGGTTGCCGTGGAGACCACGGAGCGGCTATCCGCGGACGGGAAACACGTCGAGACGACGGAGACACTCAACGTGCGACGGGTAAAAACCGAACAGATGAACGTCAGTAAACTCCGATTCAATGTGTCGAGTCAGGCGGGGACCCAAGCCTCCTCATCGCGACCTCGCAGCCGAACCGAACCGACTAATAGACGTCCGCTACACGCCGGGGTTATTAACTACCCGACACTTTTCGACGTGATTCCAGATGGTCGCGAGTCCGAAGATACTGCGTCAAGGAGACTGAGCATAAAGCAAGGTGAATCCCTGGACGCCGATAGTTTACAAAAGCTAAATATTAAATACGACGATGGTAGTTCCTTGAAGCAATCAGAATCAACTCATTTATCGGCCTCGTCCAATCAGAATGTTATCCACGAAGAAGCCTTCAAATCGTCTTCATCGAGTAGCCAGTTATCTGCTGTCCAATCAAAATGCATTGCCATTAACAACGGTGATCGTTCTTATATCAAAGATAGCAATGTTGCTTTTAATTATTCTGGGACGCAAGTTTTTAAACAGCATTCAAGTGGCGCATCTTCTTCCACATCTATGAAATCCCAGTCGCAAGTCTCATCGGTAACATCTAAAACCGAGAAAAAATTTGTTGGGACTTCTACACTTATGAGAGTGGAAGGTTCAGGTGCCGGCGATTCTGGTGCATCTAAAGTCGGTATCGAATATCCATCCGCGATTGTACAACAACCAAGACGAGATACAATCGAAGGTGGTGGTTGGATTTCTAATAAAACTAACAACAAAACTGTGACAATCACTGGTTTGTCAGAACCTAATTGCAATGCGTCTCTAAAGACTACAACAGGTAAATTTCATCACAGTACGTTTGGTCACACATCGTCACAATCATCATTTTCATCTTCTTCTACCTCAAACAGGTCGTTGGTGCAATGGAAGACAGAAACTAGGCAGCTGCCCAGTGGAGCAACGCAGGTCGTAATACAAAGTAAAACTAATAATAAATTGAATTCCAAGGCTAATAATACCAGTGATACAGAATGTTATCAGTTAGATGTCCAATGTCCACCTAGAGATAATGCCGTTTCAACTCAATTAAAAACAACAACATTACACACAGCCAATAGTAGTAGAGTACAACACCGTGGTTATGGGCTGCAGATTAAAGATAATTGTGAGCAGAAAATACTCCTAAGCCAACGTGCTATATCGTTGCCTGGAACAAGTAATATACCGGGACAGACCACTACTGCTCAACAAATTGATACACCTAACTTACCTCAAGTGAAACCTGTAATTACAGATACTTGTATTATTGGTGCTGAAAACGAAACTTCATCAGGTTCTCAGTTTTATGATAAAATTATCGCCAATAAAGTTTCGACGAAGATGGTTGATAATAAGGATATGTTTGTTAGTGATTCGTTACAGCGGGGTTCGATACCTGCTTTTAGGGAGCCATCAGAACAGCACGAAATGATCACAGATCCCGTTGTTGTCGATAATGCTTGTAATTTGGTTGAAGGGAGTGCTGGTTTGGAAGACAAAGTGAATGTTACCAGAGTGGTTCACAGGGGTGTTGGGGCGGCGATGATTAATTCAGAACCAAGTTCTCGTATTTGCAGTGATAGACTAATTAATCTTCCTAGTGCACCCTTAGAACATACAGAAATTGCCAAGGTTTCTTGTGTTGTTCTTGATAGTGTTGAAGCTACTCTGGCCGATAATATTCCTAAAGAAGATGATATGGCTGGCATTCATGTTGATATTATAAACAGTGATGACGCCAGGTCTAGCAAGGGCGCAGATACGACAAAAGAAGTTTTAACAGGTAATTCAACTGTCTCGGAAGACCCTTCAGTAGTTTCTATGAGTTCAAAATCGCTTGTGAAGAGTTTAGATTCCTTACGAGCAAAACGAAATCGCAAAAAGAAGAATAAGAAAACAAATCAAACAGTGAAGTCTGTGGAAAATACTGGAATGTTAGTTGGTGGATTTAATGATACAAGTCACTCTGGTATGGGAAACCGTAAAAACTCTGAAGTTAAAGAACATATCATTGTTCCACCAACCCAAGGTGAATCCATAGATAGTGTAAGTGGAGCAATTGTTTGTGATAAACCTAGTGATCCTAAAGGTAATCCTTTCCTAGTTGAGAAAGTAGTTTTAACAAAAGTTGGTGGCATGGCCAGCAAAGAGAAGGAAATATTTCCTCGAAAAGAGAGAAAGTTGAAGTATAATAAGCAGGATTCCCATGATACTGCCAGTGGTTCATTCGACACCACAGTCGAGTTGCCAATTTCGAGAACTGACAGACAATCACTAAGGAAACAGAGGTCATTCAGTGAATCGTTTAGTGTGCCAGTGGCCGAAGATGGTTCACCCTTACCAACAATTGTTAGTAAGTCAACTCGGGTGATTAGGAATGCAAGCGTAACAGAGGAATTGCTAGAAACTTTAAATATAAGAGACTCTAAAGCTGAACAAGATCCAGTTCTGAATGATTCAAGGTGTGTAACAGAAACGTCGGTTCCTGTTGAGGCTACAACTGAGCAATATGCTGACCAAATATACCTTGTATTCGCCAAAAGAAGTCCTTCTATCTCATATAAACAGTCGATTAGTATTGATCTATCTGCTACTTCTACGACTGGGGACTCAACGTGGAGGGAATCTGTGGTTTCGTCTTTGTCTACTTTTCAGTCAAGTGCCGATAAGAATATTTCAGAACATACTGTTGTTGATAAAGCCGTTATAGAATCTGTTTCAAATAAAATTCCAGGGCGAGATGTTAAAGTTACTAGTAGTTTCAGCCACGAACCAATTATTGGTGGTGAGCCCGCATTTCTTGATGTTGATACACATATTGATGGACCAATTGTTGTTGACAATATTATTGTGGGTCTTAATGATTCTGATGAGATTGTTTCAGAAACAACAGATCTTCATACAGATAATGTTGAACCGACTGAAATATATCTCAGAAAACCCTCTCCTTTGAATATAGATTCTGCTGAACTAACTGTTGGTAATAAAGATGTTGAAGTAGAAACCATAGTTGACATAGTTAATGTTGATCGCTCCCCAAAGACAACAGTCATAACTAATATGCAACCACCTGTTGCGAATGAGGAAGTATTAGAAACAACTGACCTTGGCACATATGTTAGTAAACCAAGCATCGTTAAGAAGGATGTTTTAGAACCTCCTGGTTCTGATGATGATTCAATACCAACTGTAGTTGACATTGATATCTTCGACAACACTGTTGTGGATCGTGAAATTCCCGTCACAGTTACCAATATTGAACCTATAATTGGTGTGGAACCAACTGTTTTTGATGAAGATATTGCCAAACCAAAGGTTTCTGATGAGGATGTTGTTAAACCAACCACAGTTGATATCGTCGACAACACGGTTGTAGATGGTGAAATTCCCTTCACTGTTACCAATATTGAACCTATAATTGGTGTGGAGCCAACTGTTCTTGATGAAGATATTGCCAAACCAAAGGTTTCTGATGAGGATGTTTCAATACCAACTGTAGTTGACATTGACATTGTCGACCACACTATTGTAGATGGTGAAATTCCCTTCACAGTTACCAATATTGAACCTATAATTGGTGTGGAACCAACTGTTTTTGATGAAGATATTGCCGAACCAAAGGTTTCTGATGAGGATGTTGTTAAACCAACCACAGTTGATATCGTCGACAACACGGTTGTAGATGGTGAAATTCCCTTCACTGTTACCAATATTGAACCTATAATTGGTGTGGAGCCAACTGTTCTTGATGAAGTTATTGCCGAACCAAAGGTTTCTGATGAGGATGTTTCAATACCAACTGTAGTTGACGTTGATATCGTCGGCAACACTGTTGTGGATCGTGAAATTCCCTTCACAGTTACCAATATTGAACCAATAATAGGCGTGGTACCAACTGTCCTTAATGACGATATTGCCGAACCAAAGGTTTCTGATGATGATGTTGTTAAACCAACCGCAGTTGACGTTGATATCGTCGAAAACACTGTTGTGGATCGTGAAATTCCCTTAACAGTTACCAATATTGAATCAATAATAGGTGTGGTACCAACTGTCCTTAATGACGATATTGCCGAACCAAAGGTTTCTCATGAGGATGTTTCAATACCAACTGTAGTTGACATTGACATTGTTGACAACACTGTTGTGGATCGTGAAATTCCCTTCACTGTTACCAATATTGAACCTATAATTGGTGTGGAGCCAACTGTTCTTGATGAAGATATTGCCGAACCAAAGGTTTCTGATGATGACGTTGTTAAACCAACCGCAGTTGACGTTGATATCGTCGACAACACTGTTGTGGATCGTGAAATTCCCTTCACAGTTACCAATATTGAATCAATAATATGTGTGGTACCAACTGTCCTTAATGACGATATTGCCAAACCAAAGGTTTCTGATGATGATGTTGTTAAACCAACCGCAGTTGACGTTGATATCGTCGGCAACACTGTTGTGGATCGTGAAATTCCCTTCACAGTTACCAATATTGAACCAATAATAGGCGTGGTACCAACTGTCCTTAATGACGATATTGCCGAACCAAAGGTTTCTGATGATGATGTTGTTAAACCAACCGCAGTTGACGTTGATATCGTCGACAACACTGTTGTGGATCGTGAAATTCCCTTCACAGTTACCAATATTGAATCAATAATAGGTGTGGTACCAACTGTCCTAAATGACGATATTGCCGAACCAAAGGTTTCTGATAAGGATGTTTCAATACCAACTGTAGTTAACATTGACATTGTCGACAACACTGTTGTGGATCGTGAAATTCCCTTAACTGTTACCAAAATTGAACCAATAATAGGCGTGGTACCAACTGTCCTTAATGACGATATTGCCGAACCAAAGGTTTCTGATGAGGATGTTGTTAAACCAACTACAGTTGATATCGTCGACAACACGGTTGTAGATGGTGAAATTCCCTTCACTGTTACCAATATTGAACCTATAATTGGTATGGAGCCAACTGTTCTTGATGAAGATATTGCCGAACCAAAGGTTTCTGATGAGGATGTTTCAATACCAACTGTAGTTGACATTGACATTGACGACCCCACTATTGTGGATCGTGAAATTCCCTTCACTGTTACCAAAATTGAACCAATAATAGGCGTGGTACCAACTGTCCTTAATGACGATATTGCCGAACCGAAGGTTTCTGATGAGGATGTTGTTAAACCAACCGCAGTTGACGTTGATATCGTCGACAACACTGTTGTGGATCGTGAAATTCCCTTCACAGTTACCAATATTGAATCAATAATAGGTGTGGTACCAACTGTCCTTAATGACGATATTGCCAAACCAAAGGTTTCTGATGATGATGTTGTTAAACCAACCGCAGTTGACGTTGATATCGTCGGCAACACTGTTGTGGATCGTGAAATTCCCTTCACAGTTACCAATATTGAACCAATAATAGGCGTGGTACCAACTGTCCTTAATGACGATATTGCCGAACCAAAGGTTTCTGATGATGATGTTGTTAAACCAACCGCAGTTGACGTTGATATCGTCGACAACACTGTTGTGGATCGTGAAATTCCCTTCACAGTTACCAATATTGAATCAATAATAGGTGTGGTACCAACTGTCCTTAATGACGATATTGCCGAACCAAAGGTTTCTGATGAGGATGTTTCAATACCAACTATAGTTGACATTGACATTGTCGACAACACTGTTGTGGATCGTGAAATTCCCTTCACTGTTACCAAAATTGAACCAATAATAGGCGTGGTACCAACTGTCCTTAATGACGATATTGCCGAACCAAAGGTTTCTGATGAGGATGTTGTTAAACCAACCACAGTTGATATCGTCGACAACACGGTTGTAGATGGTGAAATTCCCTTCACTGTTACCAATATTGAACCTATAATTGGTATGGAGCCAACTGTTCTTGATGAAGATATTGCCGAACCAAAGGTTTCTGATGAGGATGTTTCAATACCAACTGTAGTTGACATTGATATTGACGACCACACTATTGTAGATGGCGAAATTCCCTTCACTGTTACCAATATTGATCCTATAATTGGTGTGGAACCAACTGTTCTTGATGAAGATATTGCCGAACCAAAGGTTTCTGATGAGGGTGTTTCAATACCAACTGTAGTTGACATTGACATTGACGACCACACTATTGTAGATGGCGAAATTCCCTTCACTGTTACCAATATTGATCCTATAATTGGTGTGGAACCAACTGTTCTTGATGAAGATATTGCCGAACCAAAGGTTTCTAATGAGGATGTTTCAATACCAACTGTAGTTGACATTGATATTGTCGACCACACTATTGTAGATGGTGAAATTCCCTTCACTGTTACCAATATTGAACCTATAATTGGTGTAGAACCAACTGTTCTTGATGAAGATATTGCCAAACCAAAGGTTTCTGATGAGGATGTTTCAATACCAACTGTAGTTGACATTGATATTGTCGACCACACTATTGTAGATGGTGAAATTCCCTTCACTGTTACCAATATTGATCCTATAATTGGTGTGGAGCCAACTGTTCTTGATGAAGATATTGCCAAACCAAAGGTTTCTGATGATGATGTTGTTAAACCAACCGCAGTTGACATTGATATCGTTGACAACACTGTTGTGGATCGTGAAGTTCCCTTCACTGTTACCAATATTGAACCTATAATTGGTGTAGAACCAACTGTTCTTGATGAAGATATTGCCGAACCAAAGGTTTCTAATGAGGATGTTTCAATACCAACTGTAGTTGACATTGATATTGTCGACCACACTATTGTAGATGGCGAAATTCCCGTCACTGTTACCAATATTGATCCTATAATTGGTGTGGAGCCAACTGTTCTTGATGAAGATATTGCCAAACCAAAGGTTTCTGATGATGATGTTGTTAAACCAACCGCAGTTGACATTGATATCGTTGACAACACTGTTGTGGATCGTGAAATTCCCTTCTCTGTTACCAATATTGAACCAATAATAGACGTGGTACCAACTGTCCTTCATGACGATATTGCCAAACCAAAGGTTTCTGATGATGATGTTGTTAAACTAACCGCAGTTGACATTGACATTGTCGACAACACGGTTGTAGATGGTGAAATTCCCTTCACTGTTACCAATATTGAACCAATAATAGGCGTGGTACCAACTGTCCTTAATGACGATATTGCCAAACCAAAGGTTTCTGATGAGGATGTTGTTAAACCAACCACAGTTGACATTGATATCGTTGACAACACTGTTGTGGATCGTGAAATTCCCTTCTCTGTTACCAATATTGAACCTATAATTGGTGTAGAACCAACTGTTCTTGATGAAGATATTGCCGAACCAAAGGTTTCTAATGAGGATGTTTCAATACCAACTGTAGTTGACATTGATATTGTCGACCACACTATTGTAGATGGTGAAATTCCCTTCACAGTTACCAATATTGATCCTATAATTGGTGTGGAGCCAACTGTTCTTGATGAAGATATTGCCAAACCAAAGGTTTCTGATGATGATGTTGTTAAACCAACCGCAGTTGACATTGATATCGTTGACAACACTGTTGTGGATCGTGAAATTCCCTTCTCTGTTACCAATATTGAACCAATAATAGACGTGGTACCAACTGTCCTTCATGACGATATTGCCAAACCAAAGGTTTCTGATGATGATGTTGTTAAACTAACCGCAGTTGACATTGACATTGTCGACAACACGGTTGTAGATGGTGAAATTCCCTTCACTGTTACCAATATTGAACCAATAATAGGCGTGGTACCAACTGTCCTTAATGACGATATTGACAAACCAAAGGTTTCTGATGATAATGTTGTTAAACCAACCGCAGTTGACATTGACATTGTCGACAACACGGTTGTAGATGGTGAAATTCCCTTCACAGTTACCAATATTGAATCAATAATAGGCGTGGTACCAACTGTCCTTAATGACGATATTGACAAACCAAAGGTTTCTGATAATGATTTTGTTAAGCCAACCGCAGTTGACATTGATATCGTCGACAACACGGTTGTGGATGGTGAATTTCCCGTCACTGTTACCAATATTGAACCTATAATTGGTGTGGAGCCAACTGTTCTTGATGAAGATATTGCCGAACCAAAGGTTTCTAATGAGGATGTTTCAATACCAACTGTAGTTGACATTGATATTGTCGACCACACTATTGTAGATGGTGAAATTCCCTTCACTGTTACCAATATTGAACCTATAATTGGTGTAGAACCAACTGTTCTTGATGAAGATATTGCCAAACCAAAGGTTTCTGATGAGGATGTTTCAATACCAACTGTAGTTGACATTGATATTGTCGACCACACTATTGTAGATGGTGAAATTCCCTTCACTGTTACCAATATTGATCCTATAATTGGTGTGGAGCCAACTGTTCTTGATGAAGATATTGCCAAACCAAAGGTTTCTGATGATGATGTTGTTAAACCAACCGCAGTTGACATTGATATCGTTGACAACACTGTTGTGGATCGTGAAGTTCCCTTCACTGTTACCAATATTGAACCTATAATTGGTGTAGAACCAACTGTTCTTGATGAAGATATTGCCGAACCAAAGGTTTCTAATGAGGATGTTTCAATACCAACTGTAGTTGACATTGATATTGTCGACCACACTATTGTAGATGGCGAAATTCCCGTCACTGTTACCAATATTGATCCTATAATTGGTGTGGAGCCAACTGTTCTTGATGAAGATATTGCCAAACCAAAGGTTTCTGATGATGATGTTGTTAAACCAACCGCAGTTGACATTGATATCGTTGACAACACTGTTGTGGATCGTGAAATTCCCTTCTCTGTTACCAATATTGAACCAATAATAGACGTGGTACCAACTGTCCTTCATGACGATATTGCCAAACCAAAGGTTTCTGATGATGATGTTGTTAAACTAACCGCAGTTGACATTGACATTGTCGACAACACGGTTGTAGATGGTGAAATTCCCTTCACTGTTACCAATATTGAACCAATAATAGGCGTGGTACCAACTGTCCTTAATGACGATATTGCCAAACCAAAGGTTTCTGATGAGGATGTTGTTAAACCAACCACAGTTGACATTGATATCGTTGACAACACTGTTGTGGATCGTGAAATTCCCTTCTCTGTTACCAATATTGAACCTATAATTGGTGTAGAACCAACTGTTCTTGATGAAGATATTGCCGAACCAAAGGTTTCTAATGAGGATGTTTCAATACCAACTGTAGTTGACATTGATATTGTCGACCACACTATTGTAGATGGTGAAATTCCCTTCACAGTTACCAATATTGATCCTATAATTGGTGTGGAGCCAACTGTTCTTGATGAAGATATTGCCAAACCAAAGGTTTCTGATGATGATGTTGTTAAACCAACCGCAGTTGACATTGATATCGTTGACAACACTGTTGTGGATCGTGAAATTCCCTTCTCTGTTACCAATATTGAACCAATAATAGACGTGGTACCAACTGTCCTTCATGACGATATTGCCAAACCAAAGGTTTCTGATGATGATGTTGTTAAACTAACCGCAGTTGACATTGACATTGTCGACAACACGGTTGTAGATGGTGAAATTCCCTTCACTGTTACCAATATTGAACCAATAATAGGCGTGGTACCAACTGTCCTTAATGACGATATTGACAAACCAAAGGTTTCTGATGATAATGTTGTTAAACCAACCGCAGTTGACATTGACATTGTCGACAACACGGTTGTAGATGGTGAAATTCCCTTCACAGTTACCAATATTGAATCAATAATAGGCGTGGTACCAACTGTCCTTAATGACGATATTGACAAACCAAAGGTTTCTGATAATGATTTTGTTAAGCCAACCGCAGTTGACATTGATATCGTCGACAACACGGTTGTGGATGGTGAATTTCCCGTCACTGTTACCAATATTGAACCTATAATTGGTGTGGAGCCAACTGTTCTTGATGAAGATATTGCCGAACCAAAGGTTTGTGATGATGATGTTTCAATACCAACTGTAGTTGACATTCACATTGTCGACCACCACACTATTGTAGATGGCGAAATTCCCTTCACAGTTACCAATATTGAACCTATAATTGGTGTGGAACCAACTGTTCTTGATGAAGATATTGCCAAACCAAAGGTTTCTGATGAGGATGTTTCAATACCAACTGTAGTTGACATTGATATTGTCGACCATATTATTGTAGATGGCGAAATTCCCTTCACTGTTGCCAATATTGTACCTATAATTGGTGTGGAACCAACTGTTCTTGATGAAGATATTGCCGAACCAAAGGTTTCAGATGATGATGTTGTTAAACCAACCGCAGTTGACATTGATATCGTTGATAACACGGTTGTAGATGGTGAAATTCCCTTCACTGTTACCAATTTTGAACCTATAATTGGTGTGGAGCCAACTGTCCTTAATGAAGATATTGCCAAACCAAAGGTTTCTGATGATAATGTTGTTAAACCAACCGCAGTTGACATTGACATTGTCGACAACACGGTTGTAGATGGTGAAATTCCCTTCACTGTTACCAATATTGAACCTATAATTGGTGTGGAGCCAACTGTTCTTGATGAAAATATTGCCGAACCAAAGGTTTCTGATGATGATGTTTCAATACCAACTGTAGTTGACATTGACATTGTCGACCGCACTATTGTAGATGGCGAAATTCCCTTCACAGTTACCAATATTGAACCAATAATAGGCGTGGTACCAACTGTCCTTAATGACGATATTGCCAAACCAAAGGTTTCTGATGATAATGCTGTTAAACCAACCGCAGTTAACATTGATATCGTTGACAACACTGTTGTGGATGGTGAAATTCCCTTCACAGTTACCAATATTGAATCAATAATAGGTGTGGTACCAACTGTCCTTAATGACGATATTGACAAACCAAAGGTTTCTGATGATGATGTTGTTAAACCAACCGCAGTTGACATTGATATCGTCGACAACACTGTTGTGGATGGTGAAATTCCCTTCACAGTTACCAATATTGAATCAATAATAGGCGTGGTACCAACTGTCCTTAATGACGATATTGACAAACCAAAGGTTTCTGATAATGATTTTGTTAAGCCAACCGCAGTTGACATTGATATCGTCGACAACACGGTTGTGGATGGTGAATTTCCCGTCACTGTTACCAATATTGAACCTATAATTGGTGTGGAGCCAACTGTTCTTGATGAAGATATTGCCGAACCAAAGGTTTCTGATGATGATGTTTCAATACCAACTGTAGTTGACATTCACATTGTCGACCACCACACTATTGTAGATGGCGAAATTCCCTTCACAGTTACCAATATTGATCCTATAATTGGTGTGGAGCCAACTGTTCTTGATGAAGATATTGCCGAGCCAAAGGTTTCTGATGATGATGTTGTTAAACCAACCGCAGTTGACATTGACATTGTCGACAACACGGTTGTAGATGGTGAAATTTCCTTTACTGTTACCAATATTGAACCTATAATTGGTGTGGAGCCAACTGTTCTTGATGAAGTTATTGCCGAACCAAAGGTTTCTGATGAGGATGTTTCAATACCAACTGTAGTTGACGTTGATATCGTCGACCGCACTATTGTAGATGGCGAAATTCCCTTCACAGTTACCAATATTGAACCAATAATAGACGTGGTACCAACTGTCCTTAATGACGATATTGCCAAACCAAAGGTTTCTGATGATGATGTTGTTAAACCAACCGCAGTTGACATTGATATCGTCGACAACACTATTGTAGATGGCGAAATTCCCTTCACAGTTACCAATATTGAACCAATAATAGGCGTGGTACCAACTGTCCTTAATGACGATATTGCCAAACCAAAGGTTTCTGATGATGATGTTGTTAAACCAACCGCAGTTGACATTGACATTGTCGACCACACTGTTGTGGATGGTGAAATTCCCTTCACTGTTACCAATATTGAACCAATAATAGGCGTGGTACCAACTGTTCTTGATGAAGATATTGCCGAACCAAAG
Organism: Nemertoderma westbladi; assembly: GCA_032718475.1. Lineage (NCBI taxonomy): Eukaryota > Metazoa > Xenacoelomorpha > Nemertodermatida > Nemertodermatidae > Nemertoderma > Nemertoderma westbladi. The sequence goes on along the minus strand of JAUCBJ010004934.1, from coordinate 32,710 downwards.
GTTTCTGTTGATGATGTTTCAATAACAACTGTAGTTGACATTGACATTGTCGACCACACTATTGTAGATGGCGAAATTCCCTTCACAGTTACCAATATTGTATCAATAATAGGTGTGGTACCAACTGTCCTTAATAATGATATTGACAAACCAAAGGTTTCTGATGATGATGTTGTTAAACCAACCGCAGTTGACATTGACATTGTCGACCACACTGTTGTGGATGGTGAAATTCCCTTCACTGTTACCAATATTGAACCAATAATAGCCGTGGTACCAACTGTCCTTAATGACGACATTGCCGAACCAAAGGTTTTTGATGATGATGTTTCAATACCAACTGTAGTTGACATTGACATTGTCGACCACACTATTGTAGATGGCGAAATTCCCTTCACAGTTACCAATATTGAACCAATAATACGCGTGGTACCAACTGTCCTTATTGACGATATTGCCAAACCAAAGGTTTATGATGATGATGTTGTTAAACCAACCGCAGTTGACATTGACATTGTCGACCACACTGTTGTGGATGGTGAAATTCCCTTCACTGTTACCAATATTGAACCAATAATAGGCGTGGTACCAACTGTTCTTGATGAAGATATTGCCGAACCAAAGGTTTCTGATGATGATGTTTCAATACCAACTGTAGTTGACATTGACTTTGTCGACCACACTATTGTAGATGGCGAAATTTCCTTCACAGTTACCAATATTGAATCAATAATAGGTGTGGTACCAACTGTCCTTAATAATGATATTGACAAACCAAAGGTTTCTGATGATGATGTTGTTAAACCAACCGCAGTTGACATTGACATTGTCGACCACACTGTTGTGGATGGTGAAATTCCCTTCACTGTTACCAATATTGAACCAATAATAGGTGTGGTACCAACTGTTCTTGATGAAGATATTGCCGAACCAAAGGTTTCTGATGATGATGTTTCAATACCAACTGTAGTTGACATTGACATTGTCGACCACACTATTGTAGATGGCGAAATTCCCTTCACAGTTACCAATATTGAATCAATAATAGGTGTGGTACCAACTGTCCTTAATAATGATATTGACAAACCAAAGGTTTCTGATGATGATGTTGTTAAACCAACCGCAGTTGACGTTGATATCGTCGACAACACTGTTGTGGATCGTGAGATTCCCTTCACAGTTACCAATATTGAATCAATAATTGGTGTGGAGCCAACTGTTCTTGATGAAGATATTGCCGAACCAAAGGTTTCTGACGAGGATGTTGTTAAACCAACCGCAGTTGACATTGATATCGTCGACAACACTGTTGTGGATCGTGAAATTCCCTTCACTGTTACCAAAATTGAACTTATGATTGATTCAACTGACCTTGATATCGCTAATTCAAGTGTTACTGATATTGACATTGAAACTCCAAATATTCGTAAGAAATATGTCATGAAAGCAATTGTTGCCGGCAACAACTTTGCAGAACAAGATATTGATACCGGTGCATGTATCTATGGTAATGTTGTGAATAAGGACAATTTTGATGCCACGTTAAGTATAACTAATAAAGACTACAATGACGTTTCTTTTTCAGTAAATGACACCGTTGCTACAGAGAGTGATATCTTTCATACTACTTCTGTTCTACCAGATTTAAAACACGAGATCGAAGCTTGTGATGCGGGATATACTGATGGTATCGAGTTTGAAGATTCGGATAACTTTAGATATAATCTTTCTACAGCGAATGTTGTTGATGATGGTGACGATGAAAGTGATAACATGATTCCAGTGCCGGGTGTCTCCATTTGGGGCCGCGTTAAAAACGACACTTTATCATCGGATTCGTCATTGGAATGTAGCAGCATCGATATGGAAGCAAGTGACATCTCTAGTAACCTTTCTGTTATACATCGCGTCGCTGATTCTCTTTCAGATATAGATAAAGATGATCCAATCGCATGGTGGTGCACACCACCTAAAGATAAAAAACACTTACCTAATGATGACGTCATGGCCGTGTCTCGTATTCCCTATGGTGTCGTAGATGACGCCGAGGCATCAAAGGAAGTTGTACATGGACGTCATAGTGGCGGTAGAATACGTTACTACAGAACTGAACCATTACCATTGCTGCGTCGCAGTTCGACAGCAGATGAAGTTATTTACCAATCGGTTAAATCGCCGACTAAGTTACATGTGAAAATTAAAGTGAAGGACAATGAAGATCAAGATGGCGAATATTCGGAAATCAGAATGAAATCTCGAGTATTGTCATCATCAAATAGCAGTTTAGAGGATAATAGAAGGAGGACAATTAATGTTGACAGTAATTATATCTCGTATTTGTCGGAAAGCAGTCGTGAGTGGTCATCTGAATTGTCATCCCATTCGTCTGACCGCGGTCATTCGGATTCTTATTTACGAAAAGTTCATTTCAATCCTCAACCTTCCAAACGGTCAATATCGGATCACGATGTAAATTATGATGAATTTTATGAAGATAGCGTGCAAAATGTACATGATGTTGCTTCAGATGAGCCTTTGGATGGTTTTCCGAATTTAGTAGGGGATAATGATGACATTGATGGGGTTAAGTACGATCTCACTGATATTCAAGAGTACAGCGAGAATCTAAAAGGAAGCGACACAGATTCTGATCAGCATTCCGATATATTAGATGGTGATGATGGTTTGTTCAGAGATGGCAGGGACTTTACAAGCGATAATCTAAACCGACGTAGAGTGACCATTGATGATGAAGAGATTACAATATTCGACGACGAGACTTACACGAAAACCGTCCCACCCCACGATAAACACATAATGCAGGGAGTTGATCGGACATATTTTGATGAGGACACCGAAGATTATTCTTTGTCGTCCTGGACAACTAGCGGAAATTATACCTATTTGGAACTCGATTCCATGGATTCAAGAAAACAAACTTACGCGGGCGTGGAATCTACTGATAGCGGTAAGGTCACTCCTACCAATAACAAGGAATACAACGAAACGTCAGAGTTTACAGACAAATGGCAACTTTTAGGATTGAAGATCGACAGACGTTCTCCTTTGAAGAAGGTTATGAAAAGAGCGAGACGCGCGGAAGTTGAGTTCGCTAACTCGAAGTTGGGTCGAATGACGCTGTACAGCGCCGAGTCGGCGGAGTTGCTGAACACTGCGCCGCCTCCATCGCGGGAACGTAAGCCGCCACTTGATGGCGGCGATGACGAGTCACCAGACTCGTCGCCCAGACAACGACGACGCGAAACGACGACTGTTTGGGAGCCGGGAACGGAGGACTCCGGAAGAAACTCTCCGGCCGGGAGTTCGACAAGCGAAGAGAACAGCTACATGGAGGGGAAGGTGCAGGGGGAGAGCGGGGTTATCGAGAGTCGACGAAACCGATTGGATACTCTTAATAAGGACTTCGGCCAATTACAGCAGAGCGCAGAGGCTAAGCAAGCCGCCTTGTATGCCGCTCTGGAACAGCAGTTGGCTTATCAATCGGCTTACCAGGCCGTTGATACCAAACTTACAAATATCAATAATAAATTGGATGACATTGATACAGAGGCCACCAGTGATAATGATTTCGATTCCTTGGCAGAGGAACTCGATAATGTTATGTATGAATTGGATAATTTATTTCATGAAATTGCTGATTTGCATCGTAAAGGGGAAAAATTATCCCAAGATCCCGAAGATCAGGCAACTAAAAGGAAGTCGATTAACATGTTGAAGGAGCGGTGGGAGACATTGAAATCGAAGGCTCTGATGAGAATACGACAGTTGGACACTCGCAGGAAAGAGTTGAAGGACCAAAGGGAGATAGTGTACCGGTTTAAGAGCGAGCTACAGAGGTTAGAGCAGTGGCGGAAGGAAACTGCTGATAGGCTGTCAACCGAGGTGCTACTGGTAAGTGATAACGAGTATCTTAGAAATCTTATTACTGAAGCCCGTGAGGCGCAAGAAGGTGCCAATATGCGGTTGGATTTACTTAAAGAGATGTCTAAGCGACCTGAAGGTCAATTGGACGCCCATAAAGATATGATCAGGGCGATTCAGAAGAATCTAACGCAGTTGTTGAGATTAGCTAGTGGGAGAATAAAAGATGTTAACTCTATCATGGGAGAGAATATTGAGAGAGAGAAACAAGTTGCCGATTACGAGAAGGGTCTACGGGATTTACAGAGTTGGTTGACGGGGAATAGGGCTGACTCAGTAGCCTCTGGGTCGCCTAGTTACACCCCCAGCGCCGAGTTGGTTGCCAGACGACGGGAGGCGCAACGCCGATTGGACCGGCAGTACGCGGCGACTCGGGAAGCGATGAAGCAGGTCGCGCGGACGGGGCGACGAGTTGTGGCGGGGCGACGAGTCGGAAGCGAATCGGATAAGGAGGACTCGGAGTCCATCGACACCGAGACGGTGGTCTCCCAATGGGGCGCCCTCTGTCGGCAGGTGGCGGAACGGAAACGCAGTCTGCTCGCCCAGCTCTCGGGGAGTCAGGACGCCACCTACCGGAGGTCCGTGGTACCCCGTAGTTACCTGAGAGTCTCGGCGACCGAGACTACGGATATCCGCACGCGGGATCTCCTCGATCAACTGAAGCGGTTAGTCGCGTTGTGGGACTCGTTGCAGAGTCGTCTCGATGTTAAGCAGGACGCCCTAGACCGGTCGTTGGCCTTCCAGACCCGTTACCAGGACGCCCTCCAATCAGCGAGCAGTTGGCTGGATAACCTAGAGTTGAGATTATTCTCCAAGGAGTATAACACCGACGTTGACAATCAGATTCGTGACCATTCTCTGCTCTACCAGGAAATGGCATCGTTCCAGGGGCGGATTGAATCTATGAACAACGCTTGTAATAAGGTTGGTAATAATGTAACAAACGATAACTTAAAATTTGATTAATATCTGTTACGGATAATAAAAGTGTACAAAGCCGTGTTTTATTAGGATTTAAATGAAATCTGTCAAGATTTATAACATGTTGTATTTTTTTTTAGTCTTAATCCTCTTAAGGAACAGTTTAAAAATTATTTCATGGGAGAGAATGTTAATATTAAATGCGTTAGAATTTTGATTTTTATCTCAAATTAAAGGTTTTGTACGACGTTGACTCGAGAGAGAAGGAACTCGCCAATCAGACCATAAGAGAGTTACAAGAACGAATCAAAGGGCTGGAAGTCCAGTTAGGAGACAACGATAACACCTTGATGGAGATGAGTTCCCAATGGAAGCATTACCAGGAGGAATTACGGAGGTTCGTGTCGCTGGAATCATTGTTTATATACGGCGTGTAAAGTAGGACTTTATATTGTGCTGATTCTAGTGGTTTCTTACACTTACTAAACGTGGTGATGGTAAATAAGTTTACATAATGATACGGGGAACAGAACACGGTAAAGTACCAAGTATGAGGAATGTACAGGTACGTAGTTATATTTCAAAATTATAACATTACAACACAACTGCAGATTAAAAACTGCTGTATTTCTGTAAATAAAAGAGCAAAATTGATGAGATCGATTAAAATAGTTGAACTTGAAATCTATCTGAGGCTAGACAACCAACCAATTTCTAATCAAGGCCCCAACCATATTATTATTATTATTATTTATTTATTTATTTATTGTGTTTTAGACTTCAGTTGGCTTTAGTGGAAATTAAGGCGAATTTGAATTCGAACGCGAGAGACACGACTAGTAGTCTAGATGAACGCATAGATACCGCGGAGAAACTCGGTGTTCGTCTCAACAGCTACGAGGATACTATCATCGATCTCTTCAAAAAGGTATGTTATGTGAGCCGAGACACGTATTGGTGGAACCGTTAGCGAACAGTGATGGTATCTGTTCATTAATATGGATAAAGGCAAGTTGGTAAAAGTGCATTTATGCAAACAGATTCCTGACAATGTCCTTTGTTCATGACAATATTAATGACAATATGTTATTTTTGTTCAAAAATATAGCATTTTTTCGGACATTTTTCAGGTGTAAAAGGGAATTTTCGTAAAATCATGTGAAGAAAATTTACTTAAAGAAAATGTACTAAAGCCAAAAGGGCATTTAATGGTGCCATTATTGCCACCAACTTATATCGATCATAGCAAGTCTTTTCAAGTACTATGAGATAGAACTGATAAAGAGCTTTCACCAGAAACCAAATATATTAAATTTGGTTGAACCAATAAAGACTTATTAAGGTTTTTAGTGTCTCCTGAACAAGATATTTTATCGAATGCCCTTTTGCCTAATAACCGACGACGTGTGTCTCGTGTATGTAAGTAGAAAATTTGTCTGTCTGTTCATACATGTAAATTACATTTCCGTAAATATCTATTTGTTTTCCACCCAGGAAGTAGCTATATTGACGACGGTCTAGCAGTTGTTTAATGTGTCGTTGCATATACAAATTACAGATAATAACTAATAGACCTTCTTTTCCTGTTTTTACTACATATGCTCTGCTTTCTTCGATTTTAGGGTCAGGAACTTCTGCATTCAGACCAGCGCTCTCGAAAACCGATGGGCGCCGAACTGTCTCTACTGCAGACCAACTGGGAGGAGTTGTTGCGTCTGGTTGCCGAGCAACGACGGGAGCTATCCGCTCGGAAGGCGTTGCACAGACAATACGGATCAATGTTGGACGACTTCCTTGAATTCATTAGGATTGCCGAGGTGAGAATTCGATGTTAAGGATTAATCTCAATCTCTTTAACATTTTTATGTCCTTAATTTCTTATATTTTTTTCTCTGGTGGCCTTATTGTTACTTTTTTTTTATTTTTAGGGTAAACTTTCAGTTTCATCTTTATCGGCCAAAGACTTAGAGGATTTTAAGGACCAGTTGATTCAGCACAACGAATTCTTTGACGACATTGAGGGACATCGCTGCGTGTTACTCGAACTTCTAGAGAGAGTTGATCCGACCACAAAGGAATTCTATAAGGACAAACAGGATAATATCAACAAACAGACCATTAAAGTGCAGGTATAGTGTAATAATGTACAAGTATAGTGCAATAAAGTACAAGTATAGTGTAATAATGTACAAGTATAGTGTAATAAAGTGGAAGTATAGTGTAATAATGTACAAGTATAGTGTAATAAAGTGGAAGTATAGTGTAATAAAGTACAAATATAGTGTAATAAATTGCAGGTATAGGATAATAAAGTGGAAGTATAGTGTAATAAAGTGCAGGTATAGTGTAATCGTCACTGGGACATATATTTGGGTTTGCCCTGTAGTTGTCTGCAAATTTCAGTTTCAGTTTTTAATAATTAGTAGATTTAAATAATACATAGAAAATAACACTTTGTTTTGCGAAAGTTCGAAATACGTTGTAGAATTTCGAGCTCAGTTTTTATAAGTGTCGTAATTTTTGTGTTCGAAATGTTTATAAATGTTAAAATGTTTACGAATCAGAGAGGAAGTGTGCTGTGGAATATCTCCCATTGTAACATATTCTAGAATATTTTATCTTTATGTAAGAGGTAGTAGAAGATCACTCATTGAGTTGAGCAGGCATTCTCTGGCTAAATGAGCCGAAAAGATTGTCCCATTCAATGTGTTTATTCCCCTGAACTCAGCCCATTGATAAATAACTATTCCATAGGGTATGGCAGACGAGTTGGGTCTGCGAATGGAATCCCTTCTCTCTCAATGGACCTGGTTCGAAACCCATTGCGATCAACTAGATTCCTGGCTCCGGGGTCTTACGTCACAGATACCTGCGAGCAGACCTAATCTTAACGATCAGTCTAGCATCCACACCTACCTGGATAGATACAAGGTACGGTTCCATATAGTTCTTGGTATATCACCTTTTTAATTAATATATAGTTATATGCATAATATTCATTACCATAATATTACATGTTACTTTACTTAAATATATAACATATATATTTATTAGGTATGTAGGCCTACGGGTTACAACCCTACAATATACTGCTGAACTGTAAAATGAAAGTAATTGGTGGTCTGCCGGTGCTTGATGTACCGGTAATGGGATTAACTCCTAAGTAAAAGTTTTTAATATGAATGCCAATGGATTTTCACCTGTCTCATTAAGTCACCAGCAATATAAAGTACTACTTTATATTCACCCTGACCTACCTGTACGTAGTTACGTTGCGTAATGTAATATTCCAACTTTTAATAAAATTTATTTTCGTAAATTTTTTGTTCTTCTAAAGAAATATAATTTCATAAAATATTTACGCAGGTGATACAGCGAGCTATCAAAAATAAAGAGCCATTAGTGCAGCATGTAATGGGGGAATGCCATTCACTACTGTCAGGAGTTCATTGCCCTGCCTTAGAGTTACAACTTAACGGATTCTCCGAAAGGTGGTTACAACTTACATCCGATGTAATTCAGGTTAGTTAAATAATTGTATTCGTAGAAACACTGGTAGTTGTCAGTTATGCTGTTTTTAGGGCAATATATACTTGCAATCATTTTGTATTGAGGGGTTTTTAATCTCTGAAAATCCTATTTTCCAATTAGAAATGTAGAAAGTTATTGTAGAATAAATTACCTGTGCAATTTTTCACGTCATTACTTTCGTACTGCGGGATGTATGTGTGAATTGATATAATTATAAGACGTAGCATTTCGATCTCGTGCGATGAGTAATTCTCCTATCAGTTTTGGTCTTTTTCAGAATGGTTCAAACCGCGACCTTTTCCCATTTGTGCTATTAAGACATCTATTAGTATCTTGTTTGTCTCAACAGGCACACCTTCCGCAGCAAAGAGACTTTAATTTATGTGATATATATTTGTTATACCTGTTCCTTTGTTGCAATATTATGCTGACTTTATAACAAATAACAAACATAACAAATAATAGAAAAAAAAAATATATATATATAATATACTGTCAATTTTGTAAAAATATATTCACAAATGAACAATAGAAACGATATTTTCTATAGGGACTCCATCAGTTTGAGACGTTGGCTGAGAAATGGGCGCGATTCGAGACAGAAAGTCAGGAGTTACAGGCCTGGTTGCGCAGGGCAACCGATGGACTGCATCGTTGGTCCCAGGTTTCAGTCAGCCAATCAGGGGATTCGGCTAGTCTTCACAAGATTTTGGACCGATTTGCGGTAAGTTTTGGGTCCCCGTTACTGTAAATAAAGATTGTATGAAGAAACTATTCATTAGGAGTTTATCATGGTTTGTGACTTTAGTAAATTACTTTTGGTAAATCTTTATAAATTATTGTTTAAGGTGAGTTGTATTTGTGTGACAAGTTAGAACTATTACGAACCGGTATAATTTAGGGCCGTTCTCCAAATGTCTGTGTGTTTGTACCTGAAGCAATAATGTGATTCAAATTTACCGACTTTGCGACATGCCGATTTTTTGGCGTTCATTAATGTAATTACTGTATGTCTCTATTGTTTGGGGTTTAGCTCCGTTATTGTAAATGTAAATCTGACATTTTTAATTTAAATTCGCCAGACCATTTTAAATATAGTCGCCGGTGTGGCGTAAAGTCCGGATAATGAAATACATAATAATTATTAAGTAAAACAAGTTATCTTTAAACCATTGAAACGCTGGAGATATGACATAGCAATATGGCTGAAATATATTGGTTTAAAGATAACTGAGTTTGAAAAATTTGGAACAATAGCTAGAGACATACAATAATGTGAGTCGAGTAGTAGTAAAAACAACCCAATAAGCTCACCAAGCTACTCTCAGGTTCAAAATTATTCCTTATATACTACACAATAAGTGGAGGTATTTCAATGTTAAGCTAATAATAATAGGTTCTCACACGATGATCCAAGGTCATTTAGATAACATATATGTATGAGTAGGTTTTGGTTTAGAAACTAAGGTATTGAAACGTTTGAGGTATTGAAAGTTTAGTTGCAGTGATTTTATAATGACTTGCATACTACATAGTTTAATTGTTGGAACCAATTTAATTAATTCATATAACATACAATAATATAATATAATATTTAAATCATATTAAATAGGTGTAAAATTTCAATACAAGATTAAAAAAAAATACTTTTGCACATATCACAGTGAAACTCTGTACCATTTTTCTGTTTTTAATATATTAAAGTTTTCAATATTGCAAGGGTGTTCATACGTACATAGAAACTGAAAAAATAAGTACAGTAAACCGAGGAAGTTCTTGCGTTGTATATTCAGCGTATTATATATACCACAATAAAACTATTGAAATCATGTATGAGTTTTGATTCTAAATGACTTATACTCTCTGGGGATTATTTGTAATAACTCGATAGATTAATTCAGCATTCTTGTATTAATTGTTTAGCGTAATTATTTATTTCTTATAAATATCATATTATATAATATTTTCTTGTGATAGAAGTGCACCGGTACGTATTTTCAGAACTCTCAACCAATAGATTGTTCTCTTGAAATTTTTTTCTTAACTCACTCAATAAATTATCTGGAATTCTGCAAAATTCTAATCCGCATTTCTCTATGGGTGTAACTGTCCTGCATAAATTAGTAGTTACAGTGTATAATTATTAATCATTGTGGCCGTTATTGTTCATGGTTAATATACACTACTCTTTCATTGTAGCGAGTGGTTAAAGACGGCCGAGTACGGTAGGGTTGAGCTCAGTGGCAGCAGATGATGGTATTGACAGGTGGGAGGCCATGAGAATGTAAATTGCGGAAATACAAGGTATTAGATAGTATTTCCAGGTCTATCTTTTACCTGAGCCGCTAGCTGAATGGTTAGAGCGTCAGACTTCCAACTCGCAGGTCATATAATCTATTGACTGATACATCAACAGTAGATTACCTAGCAGGCAGTGTAGGATAGTGTGCTGCTTCAAGATGTGTCGCATTGGAAATGTTTGTTGAAAGTTGTGAGAACCAAAAGTTTTGTCATGTTTTTAATAATGTACTCCCCTTGACTGCTCCCCTTGACTGCTCCCCTTGACTGATCCCCTTGACTGCTCCCCTTGACTGCTCCCCTTGACTGATCCCCTTGACTGCTCCCCTTGACTGATCCCCTTGACTGATCCCCTTGACTGCTCCCCCAACTTCCACTAATTGTCGGCCATGACAGGTCACTGTAAATATATAATTATATGATGTTGACAACCACGACTTTAGAGGGATTGTAATATTAATATGAAAACAATAAAATAGGACATGGGGTCTTATTCCCTCAGATACTACCTAGCATTTAGATTTTTCGTAATTTATGGGATAGCCTATTTCGTGCAATACTTACCGGAACCTGTAGTTACTGTATGGTTTGGTGTAATTTTCTTGTGGTAGTTGGGTTGGGTTATGTAGCACTAAAATCGCATTGGTATTTTGTTTTTTTGATGGGCCTTAGTGCCTGAGTACTAACAGTGGCCCAAGTGGCCCTAAATGCTAGGTAGTATCCAAGGGAATACGACCCCATGTCCTATTTTATTGTTTTCATATTAATGACAGGTCACAGCCGTCTTTTGACAAAATTATGGCTGTTTTTATACTCAAGAACTCGTCTTTTAACACTTTTGTGATGTTATAGGGTCAAAAGCGCTGCTCTTTTGGTTATGTAAACTCGTTTTTACGCAGTTTGGCTAAAAGTGAGGATAAGATCGAGGTTTAGCGCTGTTTTTTTACTTAAAAACTCGACTTTTAACACTTTTGATGCTAAAAGCGAGGGAAAAGGCTATTTGGATCACAAAAACTTGTTTTTTCAGTTTGGCAAAAAGTGAGGAAACGAAATGAGTTTTGTCCGAGCTAGTCTTTTACACTACTCTACTCTATATACACTCTGTATACACTACTCTTTCATTGTAGCGAGTGGTTAAAGACGGCCGAGTACGGTAGGGTTGAGCTCAGTGGCAGCAGATGATGGTATTGACAGGTGGGAGGCCATGAGAATGTAAATTGCGGAAATACAAGGTATTAGATAGTATTTCCAGGTCTATCTTTTACCTGAGCCGCTAGCTGAATGGTTAGAGCGTCAGACTTCCAACTCGCAGGTCATATAATCTATTGACTGATACATCAACAGTAGATTACCTAGCAGGCAGTGTAGGATAGTGTGCTGCTTCAAGATGTGTCGCATTGGAAATGTTTGTTGAAAGTTGTGAGAACCAAAAGTTTTGTCATGTTTTTAATAATGTACTCCCCTTGACTGCTCCCCTTGACTGCTCCCCTTGACTGATCCCCTTGACTGCTCCCCTTGACTGATCCCCTTGACTGATCCCCTTGACTGCTCCCCCAACTTCCACTAATTGTCGGCCATGACAGGTCACTGTAAATATATAATTATATGATGTTGACAACCACGACTTTAGAGGGATTGTAATATTAATATGAAAACAATAAAATAGGACATGGGGTCTTATTCCCTCAGATACTACCTAGCATTTAGATTTTTCGTAATTTATGGGATAGCCTATTTCGTGCAATACTTACCGGAACCTGTAGTTACTGTATGGTTTGGTGTAATTTTCTTGTGGTAGTTGGGTTGGGTTATGTAGCACTAAAATCGATTTGGTATTTTGTTTTTTTGATGGGCCTTAGTGCCTGAGTACTAACAGTGGCCCAAGTGGCCCTAAATGCTAGGTAGTATCCAAGGGAATACGACCCCATGTCCTATTTTATTGTTTTCATATTAATGACAGGTCACAGCCGTCTTTTGACAAAATTATGGCTGTTTTTATACTCAAGAACTCGTCTTTTAACACTTTTGTGATGTTATAGGGTCAAAAGCGCTGCTCTTTTGGTTATGTAAACTCGTTTTTACGCAGTTTGGCTAAAAGTGAGGATAAGATCGAGGTTTAGCGCTGTTTTTTTACTTAAAAACTCGACTTTTAACACTTTTGATGCTAAAAGCGAGGGAAAAGGCTATTTGGATCACAAAAACTTGTTTTTTCAGTTTGGCAAAAAGTGAGGAAACGAAATGAGTTTTGTCCGAGCTAGCTGCCCGAGGGCGAAGGCCGACAGTGTTTTGACATTGATTATGCATTTGAACATGTTTCTAATAGCCAGTGGTAAACTGCGCAGTACCATTGCCGTAACTTGTTGTCTATCTCTTCATGGTGACTTGAACAGTCTCTCAAGACAATCATTTTATTAACATTATTTTAATGTGTTGCGGGACACCGCGCGGTGTACCGCACAACTACATGTTGGGTCGTTCACAGTCAACGCAACGGTAATCAAAATAATTTACCGCACAGACACCGCTCGTTTACCGCAGGGTCGTTCACACTCAGCGGTGTACCGCTGGCCCTGCGGTACACTGCACAGTGTACTGTTCGTTGGATGTGAACGGGCCTTAACGTATTTTTAACCGAGGTTTCAAGAATTTAATTTGGACGTGTTCCAACAAATTCATGGATATTGATGAAACCTACAACCATTAGATTACAGGCCCGGCGCTCAACCAACTAAGCTACCCCGTCTTCAAGTTCAGTGGTCTTTTAAAAGATGTCCCAAGTCATTCATGAGTTGGCCACCTTGCTAATTTTGCACATGCTGGTCCTCACGGCGAAAGCATTGTCCTTCAAAGTGGAGGCGTCTTTGTTCAAATATAAAGCTTGGAGGGGGGGGGGGGGGGGGGGGGGGCAATGAGATATCTCGATGCTATCCAGAGATTTGATGTCCTCAGCAGATAGAGAGAGCCCAGCATGGACTCCTATACTTGTAACTTTACCTTCAGGAGTTCCGAAGAGATTTACAATGGAACCAGGGACTCCGACTGTCTGTAATGTCTAGAGGACATCAACTCATACAGGAACGAGGGTGCGCTTACGTACAACGAACCCTGGATACCATAGAAACCGCGTGGAACATTCTGGAATCGAGATTGCCTATGGTAGCGGATCAACTTTCGACTGCTCATTTCGAGAGTCTGCCGTCCACACAGGTAGTGAATATGATTATTATTAATCCAATGTAATATTAATAATATAATTGTTATTTATGATTCTGTTTCTGTTATTAATAAAAGTGCCCAGTTCAGTTCAATGTGAAATCATCAGTACCCACCGATACTACATGCATTAGAACATCGCTGCCACTAATATCAATAATTCAATAGCAATAATTGGATGTCTGTCAACAACATTCTTTCAGTTATATTCCCTTTAATAAAACATTGAGGCCGTTTGACGGACTTTAAGACATCGGGGTTCTATTATTGTGGCTAAATATTATTGTACCGTATCGATAACTGACTCGAGAAAATTTAAAACAATCAATTCCTTTAAGATGTTTTACTTTAAATCACAAAGCTATGTTAACTTTCCAAGAGAGTGGATGATGGATTTACTGTGGCAGAACATCCATAGCCTTCAACAGGCATTGTTTCCATAACCCGGGCAGTTTACATAAACATTAGGTAAATATTTTAGTGACTATCAACCCAAAAACAAGTCCTCGCCTCTATTACAGGTCCTAAAGGAACTGAGTTTGTGGTTGGACGGCGTTCATTCGACGATGTGTGACGACATTGAACACACTCGGTTGACGTCCGCTCAGATTGTGCTAAAACAACTACATAAGTACAAGGTTAGTCGCGTTGTAGGTTGCGGAAACGGGATAAATACGTTACTAGTGGTTTACACTTCACAATATAATCAGATACAAATGAGTCATTCACTTAATTGTGTCGTTCTATTATTAGTAAACATCTGTGTCGATCATTGCGTAGCGTGTGTGGTAGCTGCTATTGCGTGATAGACAGGCATTGCCACACAAAAGGTATTTATATATAGTCGCCAACGCGTGTCTTCCGTGGATTGCTGTACCGGGACCCCCCACCAAGAGAGTGTGACACACATCCATTTATCCAGTGGGTATCTTTAATTACAGAAACATTTATTACATCTGGGCCCTTTTTATTGTGTTGGTATTATTGGTCGTTATTTACAATCCTTCCGTTCCCATCTGCCAATCATTTCCCTTAGATTGTAACCGGGACCGATCGATATTAAATTAATTGGTATTTTGTTGGGTTAATCGCCTAATTTATTTAGTTGCTGTTAAACGATTTGTTGTGTCTGAGCGGATTTATAATCTGAAATTATTAAAGGAATTATTTCGAACCCTATAACTTTTCATTATTTTTTCATTTTTATTTTATATATATAATTAATTTTCGTGATTTAAAATTTTTTGTTATCTGACTAATTTAATTAATTGTCGAATATTATTAAGTTTGTTAATATTTTGTTATTAATATTAATTTTTAAGTGATTCCAGTTGAATGAATTTCTTGTGTTTCCGTTTATTTAGAGTATCGGTATAGATATGACGAGTAAGCGAAACCAATTGGATTATGTTAACCACTCGAGGATGGAACCCAACCAACCAGTAGAACTTAACGAACACATTAACATCGCGAACAATCGTTACCAAACTGTGTCAGAGTCTGTACAAGATCGTCTCAAGGTGAATGGATATTTAGTAGTCAGTGTTATGGAAGTAATTGGAATTAAATTGGCAAACTTTATAAAACATTGTGTGCGATTGCGTTTCATTTCCTCAAATTAAATTCCTTTATTATTCCAGATGTTGGAATTACTCCACTCTCATTGGCTGGAATATGAAAAAGTAGTGGAGGATTTAATCCAATGGTTTAGTGTTGCTAAGACGACGGTGTTAGCCAATAAGAAGATTGCTCATGAGATTAGTGTGAACCAGGCTTTGCAGTCATGCCAAGTAAGTTACATAATTAGTAACTAATAACTGCAATATCACGATATCCTAGGCGAATGAATGGAGAAACTTTTAGGCTCGTTAGCCAAGGAAAGTTCTCCACCATGGGTGATCTTCCACAGTAAACCCTTCCAGTCTGTTTACCAAGTTGCCTTGGTTCCTATTTATCGACAACTGAAGGATGAAAGCCCGGGCCTGCAGCATTTAAAGCACTGTGCCAAAACAGTGCTGTCCCACCTAGGGATCGAACCAGGGCTTCCTAATTGGAAGCCCAGGATGTCACCACTCGACCACATCAGCTGCTGCTGCTAATGTGATCTCCAACCCCAACCAATATAATATTATTTATTATGATCGTACTTTAAAAACCGGTTGTTTTAGTATAAATTTTGTTTTGTAGGAAATTCGCAACGGAATTTCCGCCAAAGATGCTGACATTGAGAGCGTGAAGGAGATTGGCAATAAGATATGTTCGACGTGTTTGGATCCGGGAATTACTGTCAGTCTGAGTGGCACGGAAGATCAAGTCATCGCCACGAAGAACGGGTTGTTAACGGAGATAGAATCGGTTAGTGGTCGGAGGCGCAAGTTTATATTAGTATTAACGATGTTGAAGGCCGAGACCCGCTGTTTAAATTCAAATAGAACCATATTGATATGAAAAATTATCGCTGGGACTTCTTTTTTTAAAGAAGTAATTCGAATAAAGAAACTTCTTGTTGTTATTATTTTCCGTTTTTTCTGCTCACCACGAACCCATAATGGATTTCCAATATAATAAGAAATAAATTGAATTACATAGCGGTATCATATACACTCGTCCAAATAGAAAGTCCGTGTTATTCAAGAAAAAGGCCATCTTATAAAAATTAAACAACCACTTATTAATTTTATAACTGCAGGTTTGATAAGCAACTATAATCCTAATAAAGCGTTAGTTTATTTGAAATTTTTTAACCGCCGGTTTTCCAAAAAAAGCGCCTCGTTCTGGTGTTGCACTTTAAGGGCAGCTTTTTTGGAAAACCGGTGGTTTTTTAGTAAAAAAAACGCCAGTTACTTCTTTCAGTGTAGTTGAGAATCATAATAAATATATTTATAAATTAATTAAAAAAGGAACTAAAACGTACAGATTTCTTTTAACTGTCAGATCAAACCGCAATTAATTACGTGTTTATTAATTAATTTTATTTATTAATTAAACAATTAACAATTTATTTTCGTATGACGTAATTCCTTCCACCTTGTAGGGCAGGTCTCCTATTAATCCAATTTACTCTAAATAAAATAAAATACAGTAAACTATATACATTTAAACAAAGTGAAATATCTATTGGCCAATGGGAATGCAAGTTTGGAATGTCTTAGAGTCTAGGAACTCGTTATACAAACTGAACTTATTTACAATAAATAAAATACCCGAGTAAATAAATAAACTGTTTGTCAATAAATATATTCTGGGCTAATAAGTTATATGTGTATGTCCTCAATGCTCTCTGTGTCCCAGCTACTGGCGCTGACACCGGTGGGGCCAGCACCGGAATGCGGTGCACCCCCGACACCGGATTTACTCCACAAAGAGGATCCGTAGGAGTTCACCGAGTCCCTGGCGGCGTCGCCGTGTCTGTGTCTGCCAGACTGCCCCCCCGACCCCGGGCGCCCCCCGCCGCCGCCGCCCCCTTCGTGGCGGTGCCTCCCCTTACCGTCGCCCTCTTGCGATGAGTTAGAGAACGGTTCGGAAACCTCGTCGTCATCCTTAAAGTCCTTCACCGTGTCGACGGCCCCGGCACCCGCCGAATCGATTCCCTTCCTAGTCGCTAGTTGGCGCTCGATACTCTCCGTGAGCTCGGCCACCATCCCCCGGGATTCCCGAGCCGCCGCTTGGGGGCGCTTCTTACTGGGGGTGCTGGTCAGCACCGGTTGGTGGCCGCCGCGCCGGTGTTGGGGGCTCGAGGCGGAGGGGGCCAGTTCCGAGACGTCGTCCCAGTCGATTACAGCGTCGGCTTCGTCCGCCCCCCGACGGGAACTCCAGCTGCTGCCCAAACTGTCCCGGTTGACGTCCCGACTGTCCCGGTTGATGTCCCGTCCGTCCCGTGTCGCTCTCGCAGGCGACACCCCACCCCTCGCCGGCGACCCTGCCCCCCTGTAACCTCCACTCTTCGTCGGCGATTTCACGCCTACGTTCTGGTAATCCACGTCCTTCTTCAGCCGTACTCGCTCGCCCGGGTACTGTCCCCTAGCCGGGGAACCCTCGTACTCATGGTGCCCCCTCTGGGGGGACCTCCCGTACTCCCTCTGCCCCCTCTGTGGGGACCCCCCGTACCCTTGATGCCCCCTCTGTGGGGACCCCCCGTACTCCCTCCTCTCCGGTGATCCCCTGTACTCATCATGCCCCCTCCCTGGTGATCCCCTGTACTCATCATGCCCCCTCCCTGGTGACCCCCTGTACTCATCATGCCCCCTCTGTGGGGACCCCCCATACCCTTGATGCCCCCTCCCCGACCTCGACACGAACTTAACCTTCTGGTTTCGCCTCGGTTTCGCCCTGCTCTCCATCCTCTCCTTCGCGAACCGATCTACATCCGCGGCCACGGCCCTCCGTAGCTGCCCGTACTCATCCGACCCGATCTCCCTCGCGAACTCCTTCCGTTCCAACCGCAGCCTCCCCATCGCTTCCCCGAAGGCCGCGTCGCTGATCGCCTTGGCGCCCTGCGGAATCCCCCTAGAATACAAATCCGCCTCGATGCCTTTAATCAACCCCGGTTTGGCGGCGGCGAGAAGCCGCGGGTCGCGTTTCAGCGCGGCGAGTAACCGGGGCGACTTGCTGTACGTGAAGGGCAGCAGGACCTCCTCGGTGTCTGTGACGTCATCGTCGGAGGGGGGCGGCGGCCGGCGTCTGGGCGGTGGGCGCGGGGGCGTGCGGGCGCGTTCTGTGGGCGTCAGTGCCCGTTCGGGGGGCGTTAACGCCCGTTCTATGGGCTCCCTTCGATGCTCCCTTTCTAGTCGTTCTATCTCCTCTCTTTGCTCCCTAACTCGACTCTGTAACGCCTCTACCTCGGCGTTGTAACTCCCACTGCTTCCTGCTCCCTCCTGCACCAACCGTAACCTCGAGTTGGTGTCCTCCAAGGCCCCGTTTAGCCTCCGTACCTCCTCCCGATGTTCCTCTTTGAGTTGCTTCAACCTCGACTTCCATCTCCCTTCACTCTCTTTCACCATCCCGTCTACATCGAACATCTTCTTCCGGAGAGATTCTTTAATTATCGCCAACTCTTCTCTCTGTTTCCTCATCAACTCGTCTTCATCCTCTCTGTTCGCTCTCCGTTCTCGCCGACTCAACGCTTCTCGCAGATTCGATTCACTTTGCGATTGTTTTCCCGTTAATTCCCGAACCTGTAAGGATCGATTGTGGAGGACTAATTTATTATAGTGGTCATGAATTATCATGGTAATCCGAAATTGTTACAAATCACTGATTAGTGGTTTTTCACTGATCTGGTTTTGTTTGAAAACTTATGTAACTGAAGTGAAAATTATGAAAACAATTCTGGACATTTTATGAGACCTCCCTAAGAAACTTCTCTCCTACTATATAAACCATTTCCTTTTCCTATTAAATTATATAAGATTAACTTACCCCATTCAGTAAGCTCTCTCCTATTAGATTAACTTACCTCCTTCAGTAAGCTCTCCCATATAAGATTAACTTACCTCCTTCAGTAAGCTCTCTCATATTATATTAACTTACCCCCTTAAGTAAACTCTCTCATATTAAATTAACTTACCTCCTTCAGTAAACTCTCTCCTATTAGATTAACTTACCTCCTTCAGTAAACTCTCTCCTATTAGATTAACTTACCTCCTTCAGTAAGCTCTCTCATATTATATTAACTTAGCTCCCTCAGTAAGCTCTCTCATATTATATTAACTTACCTCCTTAAGTAAGCTCTCCCATATTAGATTAACTTACCTCCTTCAGTAAGCTCTCCCATATAAGATTAACTTACCTCCTTCAGTAAGCTCTCTCATATTATATTAACTTACCCCCTTAAGTAAGCTCTCTCATATTAAATTAACTTACCTCCTTCAGTAAGCTCTCCCATATTAGATCAACTTACCTCCTTCAGTAAGCTCTCCCTTCTCCCATATAAGATTAACTTACCCCATTCAGTAAACTCTCTCATATTAGATTAACTTACCTCCTTAAGTAAGCTCTCTCATATTAAATTAACTTACCTCCTTAAGTAAGCTATCCCATATAAGATTAACTTACCTCCTTAAGTAAGCTATCCCATATTAGATTAACTTACCTCCTTCAGTAAGCTCTCCCATATAAGATTAACTTACCCCATTCAGTAAACTCTCTCCTATTAGATTAACTTACCTCCTTCAGTAAGCTCTCTCATATTATATTAACTTACCTCCTTCAGTAAACTCTCTCCTATTAGACTAACTTACCTCCTTCAGTAAACTCTCTCTGAGACTTTCCATCTGTCTCTGCTGACTCTCCAGCTGAGCAATCCTCCACTCTCCACCCCCCTCTTCCTTCCCTCCTCCCATACTCCTCGCCAATAACAAGGCCTGCTCCCTCGCCAAAGAATTATTCCTATCTCTCTCCAAGCGATCTTCCTGGTCTTTCAATCTCTCTTTAAGACGTTCAATCTCTTTCTCTAAGGCCTGATTGGCTTTATTACTGTCCGACTTCTCAATCTGTTCTATATGACGCCTCTCCAAGTGGTCTTGTAGGTACTGCGGACCAAGGAAAGCCTTCGCGCAGTACGGACACTTGTGGTAGTTGTTAGACCCCGCAGTCATCATGGCTTGTTGAGTCTCGATAATCTTCCTCCGTTTTTTATTCTCCTTTTTTGAGGCTTTGAGTTCGTCCTCTCTGTGATCCAGAATGTTGATGGCGTTGTGTCGGTGGTCACCGACTTTACGTAGTTGCGTCTCCATCCGGAGTATCGTATCCGTGAGGTACTGCTGCGAGTGGAGGAGGTACTCGATTGTGAGTTGGGCGAGTTTAAATAGTTTCACGAAGTTGGGGTCCAGCGTTCTGGGGTCTATCTCTTGGTCGATGTTGCAGAAGGTTACGTTCATCACGTTGTCCTGCAGAGCGCGATAGTCGAGTTCGCGGGAGATTCTATCCACGTCGACGGCTCCGAGTTTCCGCCAGTCGAGCCGTTCCTGACGCCGCCGGAACGCGAAGCCAGGCCCGACCGGGGGCGGGTTGTTGGGGCCCTGGTTGCCGTAGTTACCGGTACCGTAACCGGCGTGCATGGACGTCATCTTTGGTTGCGTCACCAACAACGATAAATTATAAGCCCATATAATTCCCAAAACTTCCCGTACTTTTATAAATTATATATGTTCTCCACTGCTTCACAGCCTACCGGTACCGGTAGATTTATATCAGTGATTTCTTATAATGCTGTAATAGCTACTCACATTGTTTGTTGGGGTTGCTAAGCAACAAACTGAGTTTTGGCTCATTCATACATTCCTAGGCAGGCCACTACTATTCCCTTTCTTGTACAGTTTAGTCCGGTAGAATGTATTGTACTTTAATTTAATTTGTAAAATGTTTGTAAGTAGTTAATAGATTCGCCCGAAAGTGACAATGAATACTGCATTGGTGCGGCTCGCCTCTCATGAACTTATAAACCTTTATTGTAAGAAATGTAGGAAAAACTGAATCGTGATTATCTTTTAAAATTCATTTGAAAGTTCAATTATTTTTCATTACTGTTATTTTACAGGCCGAATCGCAATTGAAATCAGCCCTAATTCAATGGCGGAGTTACCACGAGGCCCTCGGGAAGGTGAAACAATGTCTCAATGAGACGGAACGAGCGCTCAATAAATTCTGTTCGGTAAATGGAACTCTGGATTCCTTTAAAACGCAACTCACTCGATTCCAGGTTAGTAACAACTGTAATAAATATAAATAAATTATTAGCTAGTAAACTCTAGAAGGACGTTCTCATATTATTATCGGTTTGTAGCTTTATTATATTGTTATTGTAGAGGGTTAATGGTCTCTTTAGTATTTTATTAAAGTAAGTAGTAACAATTCAGGTCCGAATAATTCGGTTCTGGACAAATTCACCCCATTAATATAAGGTATTCGGACGAATAGTAGCGTATCCTACATATTATTGTGTTGGGGGCTTGTAAGCAGGCTTGTAAGCGGGCTTGTAAGCAGGCTTGTAAGCAGGCTTGTAAGCAGGCTTGTAAGCAGGCTTGTAAGCAGGCTTGTAAGCAGGCTTGTAAGCCTGTAAAGTTATTTCGTGCTCTTCTTATCTTACTAAACTCGCCAACTGGCTCGCCCCACTAGATGGTTTCCCCAGCTGTGACAAGATTGTTAATTACCTACTGATGATCTATGATGTTTTCCAGCTAGATTGGTTACCGGTTGGGAATCGATTTAATTCAAATGCTTTAAATATCTGATATGCTGTGAAACTATTTCTTTCTAATCTAACTTCCACACTAGAGTATTTATATGTATCACCGAAATTCTCCTTTACAATATTAGGGCCTAATTATACAGTAACTTTGCGTTAAATTATTCCGAATAATATAAATTGATATTGATAAATTTATATTTTACCAATGAGCGCTAAATCCGTATAAAACAGACAGGTTTATTAACTACAGTTTGTTACTTAAATAATTAATTAATTCAATTGATTCAATTCAATTCAATTTTGATTCAAATTCAATTAATTCAATTCCATTCAATTCAATTAATTCAATTCCATTCAATTCAATTAATTCAATTCCATTCAATTCAATTAATTCAAAAAACTTCTCTATAGAACTTACAAGAAGAATTCGATCGTTTGGGTCGCGGTCTGCATAAAGTTACGCACCTAGCGGATCAATTGAGTTCTATCTGCGAAGACAGTGTTGCGTCATCATTGCGTCACACCTTAGCAACCATTCAACAGCGGTTAGTTACACATTGATCAAATTCTAGTTAATATATTTTTTAGATAGACAACAATCATACATACATGTCTGAAAATAATTATTTACACAAAATAATATTTTGTGTAAATAATATGTATTTTGTGTAAATTCACAATGCCACGTAGCGGTTTTTGGCAAATAAAATGCGCAATAAAATTATCTACACTTTCATATAAGCACTTTTTGGGCCAAAATGTCACTTACAACCTTTTGGACGAATGTTCCCGATATATGTACAACAGATTAAACTTGATCATGATCATGTAATATATGTAAGCTGGTCGTGGGCAAGGCATTCTAAAGACCTGTTTTGCCCCACTTTGAGTCTCAAATATATAATGTTTCTGTATATCACGAAGGTGGAGAACTGTCTCCGAGTCGATGTCCGAACGAACAGACCAACTGGGTCGGATATTGGGTGTATGGCGGGATTACAACGAGGAGTTAGTGGAGATAGCCTCGTGGTTGGATGACCGGGAGAGAGACTGGGTGCGGTTGGAGAGAGAGACGGAGGTGCGGGACGTGGGTTGGAGACGGGCGGAGGCCTTGATGAGTCTAAAGGTAAGCGGTGATTGCTCTAAAAATGTTTTATGAGTTTTGATGAGGTCAAGTCAAATCTTTATGAGTTTTATAGGCGTTATTCAGTTCGTTCAATGCATACAACTTTACATATTAGTTTTTTTCTTCCCGTCGTGATAACAATTTCATTTCGTGTCATTTTATCCAGGAGTTGCACCAAGAGTTAACAAATTTCGACTGTTCCACCATGATGGACCTGTCCACCCATCTCACGGCTCATATGGACAATCCGACAATGATTACTGTGACGTCACAACAGAGGATGCTGCTGCAGAAAGCTGCCAATCTTAAGCAGGTGAGGTAATAATCACAGGTTCGATCCCTAGATGGGGCAGCACTGTTTGGGCTCGGTTCTTTAAATGCTGCAGTCTAGCCCAACCCTGGGTTGGATTTTCAGCAGGTACGTGAATTACGAGACAATATTCCGGGGCATGCTGCACTATGGTTCATGTTAATTATAACATCTTCATAATATTCACCACGCGGTATCAATAAAACCCTCGACCGGATATCGCATCTCTAAGATGAAACCAGAGTACAAACACGATGAAGGAGAAAAAAAATCGAAGAAATTTAGGTAAATGGAAAATTGAAAAATAAATTATTAATGAAAAAGGTGGAAATTTATTAGGATCAGGGTAAATAAAAATGCGGTGACCCGGGATCGAACCAGGGACCTCTAGATCTTCAGTCTAGCGCTCTCCCAACTGAGCTATCACCGCGAGTGAAAGTTGTCGGTGAACATCAAAGAAGCACGTACAGTCACCTGGGGCTACCAGAAATATCCATCTGTTGGCTGGGAGTTACATATAAGGTTGGGGGAGCACCACTTTAACTCTCAAGGTTGAACATTGTTTGGTATTGATAAGAAGTAACAACACTAACTAAACGCAATCAATGCAAACCATAACGATTTCACTTTTTAAAATATTACAAAATAGAATATAGTCTCATTAACACAATATTAAAAATATTTCTTAACCTGTTTCAATGGAAAAAGGTAACTCTAAAGACTATTCCGTATTATAACTGTTTCAATGGTTCAATATTTAGAATTTATCAAACCAAATTACCACCTACAGTATTTCCAATTTAAAGTGGCTGAGTGGTCTTTCTGCTTTTTCCACTGCAGCCAGTTAGTAACAGTATATGTCCTTTTTGATTATATAGTACATAAACTTCGCAGATAATGTCTGACTCCTTCCTTGTGTACATTACCCTACAACAACAAATTCGCAAAACAAACTAAATTCCCTTGTAAACCTTCTTTGATTATTGAGTTGGTGGCATTATTGCAGGGAATGTTACTCCTTGCTTGTGCCATACTGGTTAACTATGCATGGTATACTCCATGTTAAATAATAATACATGTTCTGGAATGAATATTCCCAATGTGTTCTCCCAATGACTACCATTACGGACCTACTATACTTTTGTTTCACTTTCAGGCTTACTGCTTACTCGTAGGCCATGGTTACTCCAGCAAACTAAGCCAGGAGCCAGACAACCAATAGAATCAACCACATTCAATTATCGTGTATCAATTATCGCTGTACTGCAGTACAAGCAACATACCTACTTATTTCAGTACCTGTACCGGTAACGCTATAATACACCTGTATGAACTCATTAAGTTTGGTAGTTAATTTGTGGGTGGGGGTTTATGTAACTGAATTACGATACTAACTGTGTAATATTCCGGGACATAGTTGTAATAAATATTAATGTGAGTAAATTACGTCAATCTGGCTTTTTTGATTTTCTATACAATAATGGTTATATTTAACTTATGTCAAGCGTTTCAAAAAAGCGTTAAAAATCGATGTTAAAATTCATGCGGTATTTTAACTTGTTAACTATGTTTTTAGATTTATTAAAAACACATCCCTTAAAGTAAATCACTTCAAGACTTCAACTAATTAATAACTATAATGTAATTAGGTATGAGGATTCCAGTTGTATAATGTTTAAATGCAATTAATTTAATCTTAGTAGAAAATAATTAATTCTCACTAAATGACACGATGAAAACGCCGTTTTTTAACCGTAATTAACTAATTTAACTGCTTTTTGAAGGCCACACCTAAATTATACTTAGAAAATTTCCGAACTTTTTCCAAACAACATGTGTACCTTGGTTTCATCTAATTGAGGTTGGCTGAATTATTAACGTTTAAAATTGGACACGACAGAACAACAGACACACTGATTGAGTTAGTGGTACCCGTATGCTAAACTCACTTATTTTCGTGGCTTGCCCCACATCTGATACTGAAATCTCGCACGCAAATTGCAGTTAAATGTTGTAGCAAACTGGTAGCTTTATATGCCTTACTCGGGTACTTACTTATCTTCTGTAAAAAAACCTTCTGTAGATAACTTGTAGCAGACTGGTAGCTTTCTATATACCTTACTCGGGTACTTACTTACCTTCTGTATAAAGAACTTGTAGATAACTGGTAGCTTTCTATGCCTCTCTCGGGTACTTACTTACCTTCTGTATAAAGAGCTTGTAGCTTTCTATGCCTCTCTCGGGTACTTACTTACCTTCTGTATAAAGAGCTTGTAGCAAACTGGTAGCTTTCTATGCCTCTCTCGGGTACTTACTTACCTTCTGTAAAGAACTTGTAGCAAACTGGTAGCTTTCTATGCCTCTCTCGGGTACTTACTTACCTTCTGTAAAGAACTTGTAGCAAACTGGTAGCTTTCTATGCCTCTCTCGGGTACTTACTTACCTTCTGTAAAGAACTTGTAGCAAACTGGTAGCTTTCTATCTATGCCTCTCTCGGGTACTTACTTACCTTCTGTAAAGAACTTGTAGCAAACTGGTAGCTTTCTATGCCTTTCTCGGGTACTTACTTACCTTCTATAAAAAAAATTGTAGCAAACTGGTAGCTTTCTATGCCCCTCTCGGGTACTTACTTACCTTCTGTAAAGAACTTGTAGCAAACTGGTTGCTTTCTATGCCTCTCTCGGGTACTTACTTACCTTCTATAAAAAAAATTGTAGCAAACTGGTAGCTTTCTATGCCTCTCTCGGGTACTTACTTACCTTCTGTATAAAGAGCTTGTAGCAAACTGGTAGCTTTATATGCCTTACTCGGGTACTTACTTACATTCTGTAAAGAACTTGTAGCAAACTGGTAGCTTTCTATGCCTCTCTCGGGTACTTACTTACCTTCTGTAAAGAACTTGTAGCGAACTGGTAGCTTTCTATACCTCTCTCGGGTACTTACTTACCTTCTGTATAAAGAGCTTGTAGCAAACTGGTAGCTTTATATGCCTTACTCGGGTACTTACTTACCTTCTGTAGATAACTTGTAGCGAACTGGTAGCTTTCTATGCCTCTCTCGGGTACTTACTTACCTTCTGTAGTGAACTTGTAGCAAGCTGGTAGCTTTCTATGCCTCTCTCGGGTACTTACTTACCTTCTGTAAAGAACTTGTAGCAAACTGGTAGCTTTCTATGCCTCTCTCGGGTACTTACTTACCTTCTGTAAAGAACTTGTAGCAAACTGGTAGCTTTCTATGCCTCTCTCGGGTACTTACTTACCTTCTATAAAAAAAATTGTAGCAAACTGGTAGCTTTCTATGCCTCTCTCGGGTACTTACTTACCTTCTGTATAAAGAGCTTGTAGCAAACTGGTAGCTTTATATGCCTTACTCGGGTACTTACTTACCTTCTGTAAAGAACTTGTAGCAAACTGGTAGCTTTCTATGCCTCTCTCGGGTACTTACTTACCTTCTGTAAAGAACTTGTAGCAAACTGGTAGCTTTCTATGCCTCTCTCGGGTACTTACTTACCTTCTGTAAAGAACTTGTAGCAAACTGGTAGCTTTCTATGCCTCTCTCGGGTACTTACTTACCTTCTATAAAAAAAAATTGTAGCAAACTGGTAGCTTTCTATGCCTCTCTCGGGTACTTACTTACCTTCTGTATAAAGAGCTTGTAGCAAACTGGTAGCTTTATATGCCTTACTCGGGTACTTACTTACCTTCTGTAAAAAAATTGTAGCAAACTGGTAGCTTTATATGCCTCTCTCGGGTACTTACTTACCTTCTGTAGATAACTTGTAGCAGACTGGTAGCTTTCTATACCTTCCTCGGGTACTTACTTACCTTCTGTAGATAACTTGTAGCAGACTGGTAGCTTTCTATGCCTCTCTCGGGTACTTACTTACCTTCTGTATAAATATCTTGTAGCAAACTGGTAGCTTTCTATGCCTCTCTCGGGTACTTACTTACCTTCTGTAAAGAACTTGTAACAAACTGGTAGCTTTCTATGCCTCTCTCGGGTACTTACTTACCTTCTGTAAAGAACTTGTAGCAAACTGGTAGCTTTCTATGCCTCTCTCGGGTACTTACTTACCTTCTGTAATGAACTTGTAGCAAACTGGTAGCTTTCTATGCCTCTCTCGGGTACTTACTTACCATCTGTAAAGAACTTGTAGCAAACTGGTAGCTTTCTATGCCTCTCTCGGGTACTTACTTACCTTCTGTAATGAACTTGTAGCAAACTGGTAGCTTTCTATGCCTCTCCCGGGTACTTACTTACATTCTGTAGTGAACTTGTAGCAAACTGGTTGCTTTCTATGCCTCTCTCGGGTACTTACTTACCTTCTGTAAAGAACTTGTAGCAAACTGGTAGCTTTCTATACCTCTCTCGGGTATTTACTTACCTTCTGTAGTGAACTTGTAGCAAACTGGTAGCTTTATATGCCTCTCTCGGGTACTTAATTACCTTCTGTAGTGAAATTGTAGCAAACTGGTAGCTTCCTATGCCTCTCTCGGGTAGTTACTTACCTTCTGTAAAGAACTTGTAGCAAACTGGTAGCTTTCTATGCCTCTCTCGGGTACTTACTTACCTTCTGTAAAGAACTTGTAGCAAACTGGTAGCTTTCTATGCCTCTCTCGGGTACTTACTTACCTTCTGTAAAGAACTTGTAGCAAACTGGTAGCTTTCTATGCCTCTCTCGAGTAGGCCTACTTACTTACCTTCTGTATAAAGAACTTGTAGCAAACTGGTAGCTTTCTATGCCTCTCTCGGGTACTTACTTACCTTCTGTAAAGAACTTGTAGCAAACTGGTAGCTTTCTATGCCTCTCTCGGGTACTTACTTATCTTCTGTAGTGAACTTGTAGCAAACTGGTAGCTTTCTATGCCTCTCTCGGGTACTTACTTACCTTCTGTAAAGAACTTGTAGCAAACTGGTAGCTTTCTATGCCTCTCTCGAGTAGGCCTACTTACTTACCTTCTGTAAAGAACTTGTAGCAAACTGGTTGCTTTCTATGCCTCTCTCGGGTACTTACTTACCTTATGTAAAGAACTTGTATCAAACTGGTTGCTATCTGTGCCTATCTCTGCCAACAAAATTTTATTGTTGACTTTTTGATAAAAATGGCAACCAAGGTAACTTGGGAAATTTTATTGCGAAATGAGCCTAAAAGATTCTCCCATTTATTAGATTGATTTTTTTTGTTTATAATTGTGTTTAACGTAATTAATAATTTATTATTTCAATACTTCCAACAGGCGGTTATTAAGTTTGTTACGAAACTCGACTTCGAAGAATCACAAGAGCATGAGTTTGATGAGAAGGTAGAAGCGCTGCAGGCATTCCTCGACAACAACGAGGATATTCTAACGAACCCCGATCCTAAAGATATAAACAATCAAAGGGCCATAAAGGAGAGATTGCGAACAATTGAGGTGAGAGACACAAAAAAAATTGCCTCTAATTTTGAATATTTGAATAATTTGAATATTAAGACATTTTATCCTATATTGTGAAAAGGTTGGTTATTTTTGGAAGTATTTTATAATATCATTAACCAGATTATTAACACTTTATGTTTTCTGTTTATGTAACTTTACGTTATTTACTTTTATAGACGATGTTAAGTGATTTCAACCTCAGGCAGTGCGACCTTGATGTTGTTTCAGCTGACAGTTCCCGGTTAACTATATTGGAACATTCGAGTATCAGTAGAGTTCACTTGATAAACAATAGGTGGAATAAAATCCGCAATGAGTGTTACAACCGGCACAGACAATTGCAGGTGGGTAGGAAAATAAATTAACCGACACACAAACAACGACACACAAACAACGACACACAAACAACCGACTCACAAACAACCGACAAACAAACAACGACACACAAACAGCCGACACACAAACAACCGACAAACAAACAAGTACACACAAACAACCGACACACAAAAAAACCGACTCACAAACAACCGATACACAAACAACCGACACACAAAATAACCGACACTCAAACAACGACACACAAACAACCGACTCACAAACAACCGACAAACAAACAAGGACACACAAACAACCGACACACAAAAAAACCGACTCACAAACAACCGATACACAAACAACCGACACACAAAATAACCGACACACAAACAACCGACACACAAAATAAACCAACACAAACAAACGACTCACAAAAACCGACACACAAACAACCGACCCACAAACAACCGACACACAAACAACCGACCCACAAACAACCGACTCACAAACAACCGACAAACAAACAAGGACACACAAACAACCGACACACAAAAAAACCGACTCACAAACAACCGATACACAAACAACCGACACACAAAATAACCGACACTCAAACAACGACACACAAACAACCGACTCACAAACAACCGACAAACAAACAAGGGCACACAAACAACCGACACACAAAAAAACCGACTCACAAACAACCGATACACAAACAACCGACACACAAAATAACCGACACACAAACAACCGACACACAAAATAAACCAACACAAACAAACGACTCACAAAAACCGACACACAAACAACCGACCCACAAACAACCGACACACAAACAACCGACACACAAACAACCTACACACAAACAACCGACACACAAAAAAACCGACTCACAAACAACCGATACACAAACAACCTACACACAAACAACCGACTCACAAACAACCGACACACAAACAACCGATACACAAACAACCGACACACAAAATAACCGACACACAAACAACCGACACACAAAATAACCGACACACAAACAACCGACACACAAAATAAACCAACACAAACAAACGAGTCACAAAAACCGACACACAAACAACCGACCCACAAACAACCGACACACAAACAACCGACACACAAACAACCGACCCACAAACAACCGACACACAAACAACCGACCCACAAACAACCGACACACAAACAACCGACAAACAAACAAGGACACACAAACAACCGACACACAAACAACCGACCCACAAACAACCGACACGCAAACAACCGACACACAAACAACCGACACACAAACAACCGACACACAAAAAAACCGACACACAAACAAACGACACACAAACAACCGGCACACAAACAACCGACACACAAAAAAACCGACATACAAACAACCGATACACAAACAACCGACACTCAAACAACGACACACAAACAACCGACTCACAAACAACCGACAAACAAACAAGGACACACAAACAACCGACACACAAAAAAACCGACTCACAAACAACCGATACACAAACAACCGACACACAAAATAACCGACACACAAACAACCGACACACAAAATAAACCAACACAAACAAACGACTCACAAAAACCGACACACAAACAACCGACCCACAAACAACCGACACACAAACAACCGACACACAAACAACCGACACACAAACAACCGACACACAAAAAAACCGACTCACAAACAACCGATACACAAACAACCTACACAGAAACAACCGACTCACAAACAACCGACACACAAACAACCGATACACAAACAACCGACACACAAAATAACCGACACACAAACAACCGACACACAAAATAACCGACACACAAACAACCGACACACAAAATAAACCAACACAAACAAACGAGTCACAAAAACCGACACACAAACAACCGACCCACAAACAACCGACACACAAACAACCGACACACAAACAACCGACTCACAAACAACCGACAAACAAACAAGGACACACAAACAACCGACACACAAAAAAACCGACTCACAAACAACCGATACACAAACAACCGACACACAAAAAAACCGACTCACAAACAACCGATACACAAACAACCTACACAGAAACAACCGACTCACAAACAACCGACACACAAACAACCGATACATAAACAACCGACACACAAAATAACCGACACACAAACAACCGACACACAAAATAACCGACACACAAAAAAACCGACTCACAAACAACCGATACACAAACAACCGACACACAAAATAACCGACACACAAACAACCGACTCACAAACAACCGACAAACAAACAAGGACACACAAACAACCGACACACAAAAAAACCGACTCACAAACAACCGATACACAAACAACCGACACACAAAATAACCGACACACAAACAACCGACACACAAAATAAACCAACACAAACAAACGACTCACAAAAACCGACACACAAACAACCGACCCACAAACAACCGACACGCAAACAACCGACACACAAACAACCGACACACAAACAACCGACACACAAAAAAACCGACACACAAACAAACGACACACAAACAACCGACACACAAACAACCGACACACAAAAAAACCGACATACAAACAACCGATACACAAACAACCGACACACAAAATAACCGACACACAAACAACCGACACACAAAAAAACCGACACACAAACAAACGACACACAAAAACCGACACACAAACAACCTACACACAAACAACCGACTCACAAACAACCGACACACAAACAACCGACACACAAACAACCGACACACAAAATAACCGACACACAAACAACCGACACACAAAATAACCGACACACAAAAACCGACATATAAAAAAACCGACACACAAACAAACGACACAAAAAAACCGACACACAAACAACCGACACACAAACAACCTACACACAAACAACCGACTCACAAACAACCGACACACAAACAACCGATACACAAACAACCGACACACAAAATAACCGACACACAAACAACCGACACACAAAATAAACGACACACAAACAACGGACATGCAAAAAAACCGACACACAAACAAACGACACACAAAAACCGACACACAAACAACCGATACCCAAACAACCGACACACAAAAAAACCGACACAAACAATCGATACACAAACAACCGACACACAAACAACCGACACACAAACAACCGATACACAAACAACCGACACACAAACAAAAGACACAGAAAAACCGACACACAAACAAGAAAAAAATAAAAATGTTATAACTGCCACAGACCAACAAGAAAGAAAATACAAATGGGGCTTCATATTTTTTCACTTTACTTTTTAGTGGTTAGATATTCAAATTTTTTTTATTTCATTTCAGCGCACTTTGTTGGATGCCCATAATTTTAGCGAGAAGTGCCAGATGTGGTCGAGTTTTCTCGCCTCTCGGCAGAATGAGATAAT
>JAUCBJ010004933.1:0-48871 GCA_032718475.1 Nemertoderma westbladi | reverse complement strand
TGTTGACTTACCCATTTCTTAACGTGAAATGAATAGAAACTGACTCTGAATGGAATCCGGTGTTACGAATAATGAAGTGAGACATTTGATATATTCCTTGTATTTCCAATAATATGTAATTATCGGTAACGTTCTCGAAACTCCAATATGTACCCATCAATTTCCCAGAAGAACCTTGAAATCTTGAGGTTATGGTATTAAAACAAACTGAAACAAAATGAAATGTTGTGATTGCGGTATTAATTACAACAATCAGACAATTAAGATATAATGTTGTGGTCCTATTATACTCAGGTTTGGTAATAATTCCCAGATGTAAGAAACCAATGTATTAGGAATGCTAACCTTCAGTACAAAGTTCCCCAATGTAAGACACCAGACAGGAACAACGGATTTCCTGACCATACTGTCTGCACGTCCCTCCATTCTGGCATGGATTATCCGGGTAACATAAATTTGTATCTGAAAGTAATCAGTATTTCATAGAGTTAGAGTGGCAGGTCAGTTGCAGCAAGGTCACGAATGGTGCGGGAGTGAGAGTACAGTCTACAACTACAAATAGTGAGACAGGGGGGCTGGACGCAAATCCCGCCTTGGCGAATTAATATCCCTCCTCAATGTTAAATTCATTTAGGTAAAGGAGCAGGTTTCAGTGGCGTGGCACGTTATTTTAACCAAAACAATAAACTAAGCACAATAGAACAGGTTACAGTTTTATTTTTGAGAGTAATCAGCTGTTATTTGCGTCGAATTTCCCCTGGAGAGGGATGAATTTTTATTGCGACCAGTTTCCCCCCTATCTGCAAGTAGTAGAAGGAAGAGGATCCACGATGTGGGAAAACAGAGAAAATTTAAATTGTCTCACGTTTGGGAAAGAAAACAACTATCAATAATGTGCTTGCTTGTTCCATACTGTAGTTCACTGACAGTATTGTTACTTACGTGTTATTATTGTTAATTGTTACTGACAATTCAATTTACTAACCAGTAGTAGAATTATCCAACACAAATGCTGGCGGAACAGATACAACCAGAGCTACTCCGGGTCGTAACGTACTAGATAACAAATAGGGTGTAGGCTGATCCCAGTAGGTGTTGGATATGGGATACTCGGTCCAGACACGTAGTAATCCTACCGACCCTGAATCAATGTAGTCCCCATAGGGGCGTCCTTCTGTACTGGCAAACGCAAAGTCAGACGTGTGACTCTTCATGTATTCCGAAACTGAAATAAATTTGAGTTAGGATTTAGGCCCTATTCAAATTAATTCCATTTGCAACATAGAATATACATAGGCCTACATATAAGAAATGTTAAATTAACATACTGCTCGTGTGAATTGCAGTCTGCTAAATAGCTTCAATTATGGCCTCCATAATATAGGCCTACCAGAACGTATTTAACAGATATCTCGTCTCGAATCCACGAAACCACACTTAGAATACACGAAGTGGGGACTTCGCGCAGCACGAAGTTGGCAGAACCTTAGCGAATTGACACTGTTAGGGGGTAGGTCAATTTATGCAAATAGTCACGTTGGCCCTCTAGCGGCAGACTGGAGAACTGCAGATGGATTCGCCTCCTTTGAAAGTCACAGCTAATGGTCTAATACATATCTGCCAAGTTTCAGCTTAAACGGATTAAAAGCAAAGAAATGGGAGGGCATTTAATGTTTAGACATGTGGCCCTCTAGCGGGAGACCATTGCACTGATGGTGTCTGAAAGTCTCTCAAAAATCTCAACTTTTGCTCATATTGATACCTACAAATTTTCAACTTGGCAGCTTTAAATCCGACAAAGTTATTAGCATGTCAAAATCGTAACGACGACGACGACGACGACGACAACGACGACGACGACGACAACGACGACGACAACTATTTGCATAAATTGACCCACCCCCTAACAGTGTCAATTCGCTAAGGCTCCGCCAACTTCGTGGCTCGCCCCACAATAATACATGTGTACTAACCTAACGGGATAGAATGAAAACAAAAATAACTGTGTACTGACCTAACGGGATAGAAATAAAACAATAATAACTGTGTACTGACCTAACGGGATAGAAATAAAACAATAAAATAACTGTGTACTGACCTAACGGGATAGAAATAAAACAATAATAACTGTGTACTGAACTGACATATCGAGTGAGAAAGAAAACAATATTCATTTCATTTCATTTCATCGGGTATGTCAGTCGAGCCGACAATTATATTAACAAATAAAAACATGTTGCATATTATGTTAAATAAAATTTATGGCACTGCACAATAAAATTCATCAATAAAAACAATAAACATTAAAACATTCAGAAATAGGATCCATATAATAGTTTGTAGTAGTCACAGGTTGTTCCAGAATTACAGATAAGAGGTACCGTATTCAGTGCAGGTAAACTAAACGTTACATATATACAAGGTAGTACTGTACAAGCATGGTAATGATGGTACATTGGCATTGATGTCGTTGTGTTGTCAGAACAGGAAGTCAGTGTTAGGAAATGTAAGTCGTATGTACGAGTCGTTATATAATAGCACTCAAGTAATCTCTTATTCTCGATCTCTTTTTGTCCAGGGATGTTGATTTCAGTTGGAAGCAATTCTCTACGAAGTTTGAGGTTAACCTGTCTTTATTGGTAGGGCACCCATTATTGATTCGGTCAATTATATGTTTAGTATCATACTTGAACGAGGCTAGCGAAAAAAGACGTGGTATTGGAAAAGTCGTAGCTGCTTTTACATAACCACAAGAGATGCCCCTGTGTGAACTGTTAGGGTGGGCTGTTCGCGCTTTCAGACCTTTAGCAGTTTAACCTGCCAAATTGGGATGTCTTTTAGATGATAGATCGTCTTTAGCCTATGACAAGTATTTGATACACTACATTAGCCGAAGCCAGTCTATGCGCGATCATTCACCCGCTGGATATACCCGGGAGACTGGATTCGGAAGCCTAACCGTATTGCGGGGTAGGCCTACTGTATTATTCGACTGATCGTAATATATAATCTCTGACAAATATTATTCACTTTCGGGAAATATTAACAGTTCCTTTAGGACGTGGCGCTCTCAATATGTAAACAGAGTTATGACTTAAACTAAACACAACGGGATGGCTATAGATTCACGTATATGGCGCATTCTTTAGGAAATGCTTTGTTATCAGTCACAATCATACACAATACTGCACAATGCTGCACACTAATCTGCCGACCTTCACTAATTTTAGTCACATATAAAGAGAACAACAGACAATATATGTAGGGCCTATGAAATAGCATTAGATTCACTTCAAACCACTTAATGTAAGTCGCAATCGTTATATGTAACCGGTCTCTCTAACCTTTAGTATATCAAGAAGATTGGGGTGTCTGATTATTTATCAGTATTCCAAATATAATATTCCATCAACAAATATAATGAATAACCGACAGTAAATAGCAGTAAAAATGCGGTGTTTGTAGTTGACAATATGATTAGTTCGTTAAGTGAGGTTTGATTGATATGAATTGTTAAGATAACAGATATACGTTCTATAATTAAGCCTACTAATGTTGGGCTAAAGACTGAAACACGGAGGTTCCAAAGCCGGTGTTGTAGGCTGTGGACAAAATCACATACTGACTCAACTCCACGAGTTTCCATATACAATCTCCAACGCAGAGGCAAAAAACGCTCTGATTGGTCGACCGAACAAAGAAGGAACAGAGAACAAAGAAAAGCTCCACGTGTACAGCTCAGCTGTTAGCCATCGTCATGGTAGCTACACTGTTTCAAGAGGATCCGGCGTATTGCGTCATAGAATTGCTAATTATGTCCGCTAAAGTACACATACAGAAGAAATGACTTTTATGTCCTCTAAAACACCAGTACAGTAAGGACACGGCCTTTTATGCCTGTTAAACCAACTACAGAGTACTTTACGGGGAAAATAACCGGCCAATTCCGCAAAAGCCTTTACACCGCTCCCAGAAAATGGGATTTAAGTCTATAAAATATAACAAATCACAGTTTCGAAAATATAAAAATACTCTAAACAGTTAGTCTTTCTTACGCGGGCGGCGTTTACGCAGTTTTTTGAGGCTAGCAAGAGTCCTTTTCTCTTTGGGGGGAGCCACTTTACTAGGAGGGCTATAAATCCTGGGTGAAGGGTGCAATATGATTGCATCAGAAGGTGTAGGATTATGGTCGGGGTATCCGCCGTTTCGATATGCTTCTCCTCGAGCTGATTTTCCTCAGCTCATAGCTGGATACGTTCATCCAAAAACTCTCGCAGAGAATAGGGTCGTCCAAGTTCGATAACTTCTTAGAGATTCTGGATTTCCCGATCGAACTGAGATAAAGTTACTTTGTTTACCGCTTGGACTTGCTAGTGCAATTTACGTTTATCTGAACAAGTGTAAGTTCCTTTTCTGATCTTTGTAGAATAGCGTCTAACTCATTTGGTACAACGCTCTCCGCCACTTTGGTGACAGGTTATATCGTGTTAAGCCGGGACGATGTTAAGGGTTAAACGGCGATATTAAATGTCCGCGTCCCAATCCGGCTAGGTATGATGGGCTAATATCTAGGAAGCCCACAACCGGGGTGCCACCGACTAATTGTTCAGGTAACACTAGATCTGTGAACAGTGAGTACAGCTCGAGAGGATCCGTCATACTAATAGGATCAAGAGTCTGAGGTCTCACTAGGGAATGAGGAGGTCTGATCGAGTATTCCGAAACTCTGATCATTGGTTTATTTAAGGATCGTCTGAGTCGAACGAGTGTAGGTGATACGTCAAACAAATTTCGCTCGAAACTCCCGCCAGTATAGCGAGTAAAACCGTGTTTAGTGCAACGTCTCCGCAGATGTTTAGGTCTTTCCGTTTGTTGGTTGGGTCTAGGGCATTCATCGCAATAATACCAAAGACGCACGTCTTGTAGGGGAAACGCGAGTGATCTTTCTCCAGCTTACAATATTCCTCCATCTGTTCAAAGCTATCCGGTACAACAGGTAGCGGTCGATCGGCGGTAAGATACATCATAGTGGAATAGAGCCGTTTGAGTTCTACCATGCGGTTATGATGTATACCTTGAGGATATCGAGTTTCTAGATTCTGTTGACTGGTAATATCGAGATAGGTTTCTCTCAAGAATTCCAGGTATTTGGTGAAGTCGCTGCGTTTATCCGGCTCTTCAACATCTGCACTTTCGAGTCGTTTTCGAATAGAATTTTCGTGTTCGAGTCTCAGTTTATCGTTCTGCTTCCGCTGGGTATGACATTTAAATAAAACCATTTCCCTTTTGGTGTCTATATCGTTCGTATCGTGTAGGTC
Source organism: Nemertoderma westbladi (assembly GCA_032718475.1). NCBI lineage: Eukaryota > Metazoa > Xenacoelomorpha > Nemertodermatida > Nemertodermatidae > Nemertoderma > Nemertoderma westbladi. The sequence goes on along the minus strand of JAUCBJ010004933.1, from coordinate 43,553 downwards.
GATAGGATGACCAGTAGTTAAGAAGTCCATATACGTACCATTACGATGCGTATAGCGAGCGGTGAATTTTCTATAGTCCAATTCACGCGTAAGTTGTTCCGGGGACATTGGCGGTTCGATATAACTACCATCGTCCTCCGTAGTAGTTGGACCAGCGTCGCCGCGTATCAAGCTATCAACAAACGCTTGTAAAGGTAGAGTATATCGCTCCCTGATACCAAGATCATCTTCTATCAACTCAATCATATCTTCTATATAAGTTTATCCATATTATAATGAGTTTATATTTAGGCGAGCGGGCGTCGCTGCCTACCCCTCTCTGCCCCCGGACAGTGCGAGATCCTCAGCGCTGGTGTACTTTCACCGATGTGCCTATCACCAACGTCGTAGCTGCACAACGACTACAACAACCAGCACGAGTCACTCCACCGTCCGTCCCAAAGGCTTAGATATACTTCAGGTTCTTACTGGAGAGTTAGGGCTACTTTCACAATTGCGACTCGCTACTGTAAACACACCTTAGTAGTAACATTCATCTACAAACACACAAATTCCACGTAACTGTCACAAATGGTACACATTCTATCACACATTCGGGTCATTTGTCCGTTAGTCAAGTGCCTTCCAGAATGTCACGTTGTTATTATGTATCCTTGGATACTAGCGGTGTGCTATTTATTCCGTATGCTATTCAATGAGCAAGCTTTTTATTGTTCTGTTAACTCGCTTCTAATTCTAGCGTGGTTGTTGCTATGGTGACATTATGGAAAGCTAGCGGTAGAATTAGGGTAATTCCCATGCATACAGATCTGGGATGCTATTTAATAGTAAGTCTTTAATGGTCAATATCATCTTTATATATGATTTTATGAATTTTATCGGCTATTGACTCTATATTGGAGATTCTCGCACACTAATACACTTAATAGGTGATTCTCCGTTCCCATGATCTATTAATTAATGGAATTTTGGGAATATTATAAATTGTATAAAAATAACAATTTATTAAATTCATTAAAATATATGAATTTAAATTTATTCCTGTAAATTTTATTATTTAATGTTAAATAGACACAATTTTATTCCAGAACGTGTCTGGGGACGTTAACCACTGATTCTATAATTTGCCTTTCAAGTATATCGGTGGGTGCCGCGATATCTTAATCGACTAGAATTACAGATGGTCAAAGGGTTTAACAGATTTATTTTGCGTTATACGCTACTGTTAAAGGGACATCACGCTACTATATGTATTATTTAATATACGGTATGAGAGCAATATCGCACGAAGCAATGTCAGTGAGAAGAGGCAAGTCGTTTCCAAGGTCTACCCAGAGCTTGGTTTAGCCGAGACACGAGGATCTGAACTTTGCATTCCTAATACTCCGCTTACCAATAATACTTGAATATAGTAGGAGCTTTATTGTACTTTAATAAGTACGGATATTTCATCTTACTGTAGTCACGTATTTATAATATGATACGGACAGTAAGGAAAGAGAAAAAGAATTATTTCTCGCCGTCGCACTAAATATAATATACAGGTAATTAAGTAATAAACGCTAATATATTGCACTAATCTACTAAATAATCGCTAAAATAACATTCTACTAAATGAAATTAAAGAAAACGATTATAATAAAATTACATAATAATACATACATAATATAAAATAATAAAAATAAATATAAAATAATATAGTCACACACCCACTCCGTATGTTGTTACGTTATGGAGTCCCTAGATATTTGTTGGATTAGGGAGGTGGTCGTGGGAAGAGTATCTTGCCTTCCATAGTTTCCGGACAGTTTTCGGTCTCTTTCCAGTAAACATAAACGACCAGCTGGGTGATTGAGTGGTTGTGTTACTTTCTCCGCTCCCTTGGCCTGTCTAATCTTCGCCGGGGTAAGATGAGGAGGCCATTCATCTTCTTTATTTAGGAAGTCGGGTCCACCTAACCGGTCTGGAGTATCTGTCAGTTCTTGAGGAGTTGCTCCTCTGGAAGCGATGTCGGCTAGATTAATCGTCTCGGGGCAATGTCTCCATTGATCTACATTGGAGTTAATATCGTCATTATCTGAGGAGTATGGTGTTCCCTCAGTTGGGTCATCAACTTCACTGCTCTCCACTTCCCATTTACTTAATTGATATACCTGTTCTTTTGGTAATCTTTCCATTAGAGTTCTATGTGAAGGGCCAGTAAAGTACCAACCTACTCTAGTTCTTCCCGCATAGACTTGTAATGGTTGCGGTTGAGCAGGCCGTTTCTCCAATGTCTCGAGCGCCTCATGCGCATTTTGACCGATGAGTATTTGGACTCCAGGGTAATCGGTGTTGAATCTAGGTATTTCAAGCTGCTGGGTGAAATCGTCCTCATCCCAGTTATAAGGTTCTACTTGGCTGGTAGCGAAGTTCTTTATCGCCACCATTTTTACTGACCTTATGCCGTGTTCTCCTAGTTCATCCTGGGGGGTGGACAACGCACCTACATAATAATCTGCGATTACTGTAGATTTCCAAACCGGCATAATTCCTGACATGTTTAACTTAGTTCGGAACTTGGGTTGTCCAGCAAAGATGTCTTCGGCTAGTTCTTTGTCGATGAATGTTCCTGTACTACCGGAGTCAAGAAGGGCGTTCACTATATAACTCCTTTCAGGTCCGTGGACCCTTAGCTGCACTACGGGAAATTCTCGGATTCCTACATTGGAAGTTGGTGCTTTCCAAGGTGGTTGTCGGTCAGAAGTAGTTGGGGGGAGCTCGCTGTCGGTGTTCTTTTCATACGTAAGTGCTCGATACACTGCAGTATTTATCAGGTAACAGGATTCGTTTTCGTCGGAGAATTCGTCCGTATAGAATCCTTCCATCTCAGAATATTGGTCAGTGTCGTTCACATCACTGAATTGGACATGTAGTTCGGACTCACTTACCTGACTCGGGCTGTTTCGTTCGAATTCCGTGTGCAACAAGATATGATGTTTTGCGCCGCACTTTGCACACCTTGCGTCGGAGTAACAGGTTCGCCATTGGTGTCCTCGTATGAGGCAATTATAACACAACCGCTTATCCCACATGACTTCACGTATGTCCTTTAGTGATTTCCTCAGGAATTCATCACACGCACTTAAACGGTGGGGCCCGTCGCACAGCACACATTTTGGTTTGATGTTACTTACCTTACTTTGAGTAACGTTGTGCACACTCGTTCTTTCCTCGGGCTTTCTTACTTGAATTCTCTTAGGAGACGTAGGAGGAGTTTTTCTTACCTGTTCTCTCCTGTCTTTGGTTCGAGACTTGAATTTACTTACCTGTTCTTTAGGCGTTTTATTGACATAATAAGATCTTTCAGTGTCTTTCCCGCTATCCTCTCCTTGAGAAGTCTGGCTTTCGCCGTCGTCTGTATAACACACTGGTGTTACCTTTCTCCTAGAAACGGGTTTCTCACTTACCTTGTTTTCCGGTGTCTTCTCTCTGAACTGTTTTAGGAGCTGTAATTTTACCTCTCCATCTAAGAATGACATGAGATCAGCCATGGTAGGCTCTCTTCGTTGTTGTTCCATCATATATAACACATTCTTGTCCCAGCGTGTACCTACACCACCCTTGGGCAAAGTAGATGCTAAGGCTCCTACAACCATAGAATTCTGGTATTCATGAGACTTACCTAACCAATCTAGTTGTCTACAGATCTCCTGAATCTCGTCGGAAAACTCTATAATCCCGCTGCTAAGAAACTTTCGGGGCGCCATTAATTTCGCATATAAATACCTAGCTATGTTAGTCCTATTACCATACCTGATGTTCAGTGTATCCCAAACTTGTCTTAATCCATCTGGATGTCCAATAAACTTTAACGCCATTAACTTGGGAGATCCTTCCAAGCACTCGATGAGGAATCTCAGTTTCTCTCCGTTAGATAGCACAGAGTTCTGTATGTTATCTTTGTAATATTCATTAAAAGGTAACCATTTCATCTCATCTCCATTGAACTTGACGATCTCTCCCACCTTTACCGCTTGACGGGCTTCGGTTCTAGCCATTTGATGCGTAAAACTTTCTTGGGCCATCGTGTTATTTAATATCGAGTTATCGGTATATAAATTTCTCGGATTATTATCAAGTCTATATGGGATATCATTGTCAACAGGTTTATAATTACCCTTAATAGGGTTTACTATGGGAGTTTCTACTTCGCTAGCAGTATAGATGCGTGTAGGCTCCACACCTTGCGCATGAAATACTTCAGACCTAACAGGTTGACACATTGTTACCGGGGTTGGTGGTATACCCTCTTGTGTATTTACTAATTTATCGCATTCTAACGCGATACTTTGCTGCACTTCTTGCAACTCTAACCTACTCTCTCTAATTGTTCCCTTTAACTGCTGCACAGTTCCCTCCATCTCCTGCTCCATCTCAGCTGTCCGAGCAGGAGACCCATCTCCCGTCGTCCCTCATCTACCCACTCGACCGCCGAAGCGGGAGGCGCCAACGTTGTAGCGGGCAGACGAGGGACAACGGGCGACAAATCATTAATATTTCGCTCGGAGTCCAGGACATGAACATTTTCAACGGTGGTTCTGTGGGGCACAGGTAGCTTAGTGCTGTGCAGAGGGAATTTAGAGGTAGGTTCAGGGAGTACAGGTGTCTCTATCACCGAAGGGGTGGCTTCGAGAACAGGCCTAATTATTTCAGGCTCATCTACTATAGTAGGGAGTCTTTCTATTTTAATTATTTGGTCTGTGGGTTCTGTACTACCTAAGTTTGCGTTAGTTAGTTGCCTTCTAACAGCTGGGGGCAAATCAGGCAATTTCTGACGGTGGGATATTCTTCTACATCTGCTTAGACGAGATCTATTTCCTCCGCCTTCAGGATCGGTGGTATCGCCTTCCTCAGATGATGTATATCCCTGCCTCTTGGGAGTAGATCGCCTCATCATCTGCATTTGACTAGCTGTTAATTGTTTATTGAAGTTGTCTTGCCTCTCTTGAAGATTTTCCAACTCTAGTTGGGTTGTCTCTTCAGATGCCCTCCGTTCTGCTTCTGCCACTGCCTCTGCTGCTGCCACTGCCGCCTTTCTTTCCGCTTCGGCCTCTGCCACTGCCGCTGCCGCTTTTCTTTCCGCTTCGGCCGCTGCCACTGCCACTGCCGCTTTTCTTTCCGCTTCTGCCGCTGCCACTGCTGCTGCCGCTTTTCTTTCCGCTTCTGCCGCTGCCACTGCTGCTGCCACTGCCGCTGTCTTTCTATCTTCTATACGTTTTTTCTTTACTTGTTCTTCTTCAACCTTAGCGATGCGGATGCTTTCATCAAATTTAGCTTGGTTCGCAGCTAACCTATCCACATCGATTGCGTCCAACACAAGCTTGGCTCCTTCACTATTAGGGTTAAGTCCCTCTAGTCTTCTCCTCAACTCTTCATCTCCTACAAAACGTTGATAGTCCGACAGATAGATGTCAATAGCATCCCTCTTATGCGGTTTCTCTGCTGTCGCTTCACTTTCCACTTGGGAAAATGTAGCGTCTGTTGATTCTCCATGGGTTGAGCGCTCCTCCAGCTGAGCTTTCCACTGAGCCGTTCCTTGAACCTGAACCTGTTGAAACCAAGTCTTTACGGCAACTTGCAACGACGTGTCTTGCCTTCTTTTAGAAGCCTCCTCAAAGGCCGATAAGATTAGCCTGATTCGTAGAATTCTTTCTCTAACTTGATAAAGCAGCTGTCCCTGCTCTTGAGGTCCTTGTGGTTGTTGAAACAGTTGTTCTTCTAATCGCTCCATGGAGCTGAAGAATCCCTGTACGTATCCGGCTGCGGACCTCTTCCACACAGCTGGATCGATGGTTTCCTTGGTTACTCCCATCCTGTGTATGCTTCCCAGGCTTCTTCTGATAAATCAAACGGGAGTCCGGGTCCGGGGAAGTTCCATTGCGACTCGACAATAGACTTCAGTTCTTCCCTTGTGTATCCCGCATAACTATCTTTAGTCGATCGCTTATTTCTCGCCCAATCGATCTGGTGTTCTTCCACCGCAATCAATAACCTAGTGAGTACGGCTGCAGGAAGGATGAGAAGGGGGTCCGAATAAACCGCATCTGTCATCTTTGCTCCGTGCTCGGTTGTCAGCTCTACAGTATCCGCACTACTGGAGCTGTCGGGCTGCTGAGAAATAAGTTCTTGGCTCGCGGGTAGTTGCTGTTCTGCTGCTTCTTGGTCCCGCTTGACCTGAGCTCGAGTGCCTATGATAGACCTACGATGTTGGACTAGCCTAGGGTCTGATATTACTACTGGAGGGATGATCTTTCTTACAGTAGGAGGTGAGTTGAACTTCGGTCCCACACGTTCCACACTCCTGTCTGGGTCACATATGGTTGTATCTAGGAGACTGTCTGATAGGTTTTGCTTTGTGTCAGACATGTTGATTTGTACAGTTGAATGCCTACTGCTATATTACAGTTTAAGCAAGTCTAGTAATTCAGTATCACTGTTAGCCTAGTAATTAATTACCGATACTGCTACTCAGTGTAGCGTAATATATATATAATATATTAGAATACCGGTATGCTTATAGTATATATATAAGTATTGTCACAGACTAGATTTGTCACAGAATACCGGTATGTAATTTCAGCACAAGTATATATAAATATATAATAGGCCTATCGTGGATACCGGTATACAGCTTACACTTATAGTATATATAAGTATAATTATGAACTAGAATTAATTACAGAATACCGGTATAATTTCAGCCTAAATTTATAGAAATAAATATAATAAGCCTATTGTAAATACCGGTATGTCAATTATTTTAGAATAATTGAATTTCTGAATTTTAAGGGTTACTTGGTTACTTTAACTTACTTTATTACCGTTATTTAAGCAGTAGTCCAACTGATATTGAGACCTAATTGTTGTATGGCAGGCCTACTATTTTATAAATCGGTTTGAGTTGATTTATAATATATATACCCGTTTTAATGGGTTTTGTCAATATTTGAAATAAATGTTATTATTTCTGGGGGGAGTCACTACACAGAAGCGGTGCGCTCTCAGTGAAGTGCTACTTGTTGGACACTAAAACAAATAATTCTAATTTACCTAAGTTACTTAATACTACAAATTACGTACAATTCTGGGGTGAGATTACAATCTCTAAATAAACACAAAAATTACAAGTACGAATTTTTAGGGTAATTTTACAAGAAGTCTACAAACCAGCCTAACAAAGGGTTAGAATATCTGGTTATTACAACGGACAGGGTACTATGGTATTTGAAAATAATAAGTAGTAGTAAATATACTGCGTTGTCCAGATAGGAAAATACCACCGTCTGACGACTTATAGCCGTATCGCTATAAGTACTACGTTATGTATCACGGAGTGTTCCTACCTAGAAGTTAATTACCGCGGTCTACCAGAACCAACGTGCCTATTAACCACTTTACAACACAAATATACTGCCCACACACTAATTGCCTTCGGAAAGCACTGTACACTAAACCCTAAATTAGGTACAAGTACTTATACAACAAATAATCAGTAGTTAAAAATACTTGAACAGCTAAAAGAACCACGGTATCTGCTGGAGTGACCGGGGCACAAAATCACCAGTCTTTACCTACGCCAAGCAGCCCTGATGTAGTACCGGGGTTAGTTTAACTATAACGGTATATATAACAAGCACAATTACTGTAGGAATAAACTTGGGGATATGAATGTTGCGAATAATCGCATAAACTCTGAATAATAAATATTACGCTACGCGTACAGACTACTCAAACAAAATGCAGACCAAATACTGACAGACTACTGTCAAGCCCAAACAAACTACGGTATATGCAGACTCCGAAATGGTTAGTTAGTATGCATTCTAACCCAGTAGTACGACTTATTCTTTCGAGGGGGTTTACCTCACAGCTCTGGAAGCCCCTACGTTCCCAACTGGCACTTTATCGGACATACACTCTACACACACCGAAATCTCTCAAGACCTAACAACAGCCAGACAACAATCCAGCCTACAAATTATCTAAATAAGAAATATTACGCTACCCGTACAGACTACACAAACAAAGTACAGACCAAACGCTGGCAGACTACTATCAAGCCTAAATAAACTACAGTATATGCAGACTCCGAAATGGTTAGTTAGTATGCGTTCTAACCGAGTAGGACGACTTATTCTTTCGAGGGGGTTCACCTCACAGCACTGGCAGCCCCTACTTTCCTAACTAGTACTTTTTCGGACATACGCTCTACACACACTACAGTCCCTTCAGACTTAACAACAGTCAGACAACAGTCCAGCCTACAAATTATCTGTACAATCTGGGCAGGCTTACACGCCTTCTGCTCAATATTGGCCTACAAATAAATAAAACTTGACAGAAATAAGTAAAATCTCAATAAAAAACCAGGGCGGGCCCTCCCTGATTTAATATTAAGGCCTACCGGTATATAATTATCAAATTCGAATAATACTGCTGTACCTGTACTGCTGTAGGTACCGGTCCGGGTGGTTAGGTAGTCAGGCCTACTAGGTACCGGTTGTCCGGTACTTCAGCGTTATTGCCTACTGCAATACAGAAGCTATATCTGTTATTGTTCGCGCTTTCAGACCTTTAGCAGTTTAACCCAGCAAAGACACATCCGGCTAATATCCGGATAATATCCAGCTAAACCCCGCTAAACCCCGCTAGCTTGGTTTTTAGCGTTTTAATATCCAGCTAATAGCCGGATAATAGTATCCGGCAATTCGCTGGAGAAAATATCCACTAAATATCTGGAAAAAATCCTTGATTTAGCGTCACTTTAGCGTATGAATAAATCGACCTAATAGATCGCGGGGTTTTAGCGTCAATTTAGCAGTAGAGAAGCTAAAACTAGCTGAGAGTAGCGGGATTTTAGCACCAATTTAGTCGCTAAATATAAAAGTAAATAGCGGTGTTCTAGCGACTAAGGGATGGTGGGTGGAGACGTGGGGGGGGGGGGGGGGGGGGAGTTGTACTTACACAAAACAAATCCCATCTCGGCGAATTAATATCTCGTCTCATTGTTAAATTATTATGGATAGGACTAAATATGAATTTTGGCTGCCGTCAGAAACCACTCCACCCCCCCCCCCCCCCCCCCCCTCTTTTCTGGATGGATGAGGCCATGTGTACAGTATTCCTCCATAACATATGTACAAACATACTCCAGGAAGCAGAAGACATTCGCCAAAGATATTGAACATTGACATATGGTTACTAATCTATGAGACAATGTTTGGATTACAGTAGGCCCTAGGTACAACATGCCGACATTACCAGTGAAATACCCCAATTAGCCAATTTGAAATTTTAAAATAATGTAATAATTTTAATCACTAGTTGAACGTAATTAAATATGAACCAACACATTCAATAATGATCGTTCACTTTTCATTCAGTTTTACGTCCATTTATTTATATCAACAATACAGTACAGTACCTAAAATATGAACGATCATGGCACGATGTTTTAATTTTTATGAACTTTTACAAGTTTACCATAATTAAAGCCATCCCAATGACGTTTTTGATAATTAAAATGATTTACAACATCCTAACAACATTAAGCACTTCGCAATTATAACACTTTTGATATTGCCCCGGATACATACTGTAATACAGTAGAATAAGATAAAACAACAATTTAAATAATCTAATGACAACAAAACACAAATTCACGGATGGATACAATCGATATTAATTTATATTTAATATTAACTCTCATTCAATATAATGCACTAAGAACCGGTTTGTGCAGATGATGATGATGGGGCAGATATACCTGGTGGTGGTGGTGGGAGGGGGGGGGGGGGAAGTTTAAACTCAATCAAAGGAAAAAATTTAGTAATTATCTAAGGGAATAATTTATACAGTACCTACAGTATCTCAGGTTACAGTACCTACAGTTGTTATACAGTAGTACAGACAATATGTACTGTATTTAAATTTTCATTTGTACATTTTTGCAGTGAACAAAAAAAAATATTAAACTGTCAAAAATTAAACTGCATTTACATAAACCACCAACCCCAACCCCCCGCCCCCGACACTACCTCAATTTGCAGAAAACTGAAATTATTGGATAGATATATGGTTTCTTGTCTTCGAATAATCGACTAGAAACAGTTTACAATTTATTATTTTTAATAAATTCATAATTATGAATTATCTAATATGATTGTAAATAAGATCAAATATATAGATTTTAATAATCGAATTAATATTTTTTGATGATCGCTTAAAGTTATATAGGATACTCCTAAGTCTTAATGCATTATATATTCTCTTATTATACTCAAACGATTACATCTCAGTTTGTATAGAGTATTGTAGGTGTAGGGCCGTAGGTGTAGGCATAGGGTAGGTATGGTAGGCTAACCACTCCAGCCCCACCCCCCCCCCCCCCTCCCCTCCTCTATCCACAGAGTATGCACAAGGAACGCTATGTGATTGGACAAAGCTAACTTTTTTTAACCTGGGCAGCTACAAATGCCGCTAAATCCACGCTAAAGTGCCGCTAAGGAACCGCTAAAAACCGGATAATTATCCCGCTAAAAACACCGCTATAGCGGGGACCACTTTTACGGCGATTATCCGGATATTATCTTATAAAAATAGCTGGATATTAGCAGGATGGTACATCCCGCTATTAGCGTGCTAATCGCTGGATATGTATTTGCTGGGAACCTGCCAAATTGGGATGTCTTTTAGATGATAGATCGTCTTTAGCCTATGACAAGTATTTGATACACTACATTAGCCGAAGCCAGTCTATGCGCGATCATTCACCCGCTGGATATACCCGGGAGACTGGATTCGGAAGCCTAACCGTATTGCGGGGTAGGCCTACTGTATTATTCGACTGATCGTAATATATAATCTCTGACAAATATTATTCACTTTCGAGAAATATTAACAGTTCCTTTAGGACGTGGCGCTCTCAATATGTAAACAGAGTTATGACTTAAACTAAACACAACGGGATGGCTATAGATTCACGTATATGGCGCATTCTTTAGGAAATGCTTTGTTATCAGTCACAATCATACACAATACTGCACAATGCTGCACACTAATCTGCCGACCTTCACTAATTTTAGTCACATATAAAGAGAACAACAGACAATATATGTAGGGCCTATGAAATAGCATTAGATTCACTTCAAACCACTTAATGTAAGTCGCAATCGTTATATGTAACCGGTCTCTCTAACCTTTAGTATATCAAGAAGATTGGGGTGTCTGATTATTTATCAGTATTCCAAATATAATATTCCATCAACAAATATAATGAATAACCGACAGTAAATAGCAGTAAAAATGCGGTGTTTGTAGTTGACAATATGATTAGTTCGTTAAGTGAGGTTTGATTGATATGAATTGTTAAGATAACAGATATACGTTCTATAATTAAGCCTACTAATGTTGGGCTAAAGACTGAAACACGGAGGTTCCAAAGCCGGTGTTGTAGGCTGTGGACAAAATCACATACTGACTCAACTCCACGAGTTTCCATATACAATCTCCAACGCAGAGGCAAAAAACGCTCTGATTGGTCGACCGAACAAAGAAGGAACAGAGAACAAAGAAAAGCTCCACGTGTACAGCTCAGCTGTTAGCCGTCGTCATGGTAGCTACACTGTTTCAAGAGGATCCGGCGTATTGCGTCATAGAATTGCTAATTATGTCCGCTAAAGTACACATACAGAAGAAATGGCTTTTATGTCCTCTAAAACACCAGTACAGTAAGGACACGGCCTTTTATGCCTGTTAAACCAACTACAGAGTACTTTACGGGGAAAATAACCGGCCAATTCCGCAAAAGCCTTTACATGGGCATTGCATGTAACGCCAACCGGAATCCGAGTTGCAGAGTGGGATTTGGACAACTGAAAGCCCGCATCAAGTTGCCAAGACACTGGCGGAACGCCTCGGTAGAGATAGGGAGGCACCGAGATAAACAGTAGAGAGTTGTGTTGCTAATGTAGGATCCCAGATGGAGCAAACCGCGTAGAGTTTTCCTGTAGTAGGCGTCCAGTTTTCCGAGATCTGTATCGTTGAGAGCACCAATGTTCATTTTTAGTTGATAAGTGATTACAGGGACTGACATTGTTGACCAAATCTTAAAGACAGTCTTACTGCAAAGCCAACGTGTAGTCCATCCCTTAGAGTGGAATGTTTGGGACAAAATCGCTATTGATTGTATAGTTTCATTGAGGATCTGACTAGATGTTATAGATCCATGCAGTTTGTATCCAAGAAAGGTGAGGTGGGAGCTTCTTGTGATCGGGGTTCCATTGATGTTGATGACAGATGGTTCATGTGTTTTACTTTTCCTGAATTGTTTGCCAATCCAAATCCATTTTGTTTTGCTGTGTTCGATTGATAGGGAGACTGAGTTGGCCTTTTTATGTAGTACTTCCGTACTACATAAGTACTTCGGGACCATGGAGCCCATTTTGGCACTTAGAAGGATAATTGAAGAGTTATCAAAAAAGAAAGACAGGCATCTGGCTGTTATCTTTGTTGACTTCTTCAAGGCCTTTGATTCAGTCTCTCGCTCACGTATGTTCAGCATACTTTCATTATATGGGATTCCTGATGAAATTATTGCAGCAATCAGATCAGTATACGATGGTTCGACAACATTTGTGTCTACTGTTGATGGTGACACAGAACCATTTGAAGTGTCATAGGGCGTCCTCCAAGGAGACACACTTGCACCATTCTTGTTCATTATTGTGGTTGACTATGTTCTACGCATGTCCTTAGATCATCATAATGATGATGGGGTGATGATAACTCCACCTACTGGCTCCAGAAGTCGAGGAAATCCTGCCAAGTACCTAACTGATCTAGACTTTGCTGATGACTTAGGAGTACTCTCAGAATCATTAGAGGGAGCCCAGCGGCTCCTCAGCTCATTAGAACATGCTGCTTCTAGTGTTGGTCTTTTTATTAACTCCAGAAAGACAAAAATTCTGACAGTTAACTTTGAAAGTCCTCAGCAAGTCTCTGATCGGATGAGCATAAGCTCAAAGGATGGTATGCTTGAGCATGTGGACGACTTCTGTTACCTGGGATCATGGATCCGGAAGTCAGGTGAGGACCTTCGAATACGTAAGGGAAAGGCATGGGCAGCCTTGAATAGGCTTTCCAGGATTTGGAAGTCACCTAGAATTAATCGGAAACTTAAGGTCCGATTATTCAGAGCAGCAGTAGTTCCAGTACTCCTCTACGGGAGTCCATGCTGGGCTCTAACTGCTTGAGGACACCAAATCTCTGGATGGCACATTCACAAGAATGCTACGCCGGGTACATTGTGTCAAGTACAATGCACACATCTCCAACCAGACACTATATAACATTGGAGGTGTCTCATTGGTTCCCCCAAGCTTGACACTAGAACAAAATCGCCTCCGCTTTGCAGGACATTGCTTTCGCCGTGAGGACCAGCCAGTGCATAATCTTGTACTTTGGCAGCCTCATGGAGTGAATAAGCATGGTGGACAGCCCATGACTTTCTTGAGACGCATCTTAAAGGACACTGGCCTTAAAGATGCGGATGATCTAGCAAATGTCATGGGTGATAGGGAGTTGTGGCGGTGCAATTTTGTTGACAAGCCGGCACAGCATTCTTAAAAATGCAGCTGCAATGCAGCATGCCGATCCTAGTAGTAGTAGTAGTAGTAGTACTTCCGTCATTTCGCGTAGACCTGTTGCGGTAGTACTGAGAAGGAGAGAGTCATCTGCATAAACCATTGTTAATAATAACTGTGATAATAACCATAATAACTGTGTACTGACATATAGAGATAGAATAGTGCTATAAAGAAACAAAAAAATACAAATCCAGTCAAAAATCAAAAATGAGTGAAGAATGTTATTACAACCTGTTATATTTGGTCTTGATTAGCAACTACTAACTCCAATATACTTCACTTACTGATATAATTGTCTGTAACAATAAATTGAGTGAAAGTAACTGTTCTAGACTGATCAGTGTTTACGTCGTCCAACCAGCCCCTTTCTTTGAAGGTGATGAGTTTATTCCGTTTGGCATCGAGAACTTTGATACGGAAACCCCAACCATCGTCCCTGAAATGTGTGACGCCCGGGACAATCTATGGTAAGGACAAGTAAAGGCAGGTTGGTAAATGTTCAGATTAGATAGACTAGATGGTTAAATTTATGGTGCAAAAACAATAAATGTGTAACTTCAACATTAGCCAACTGTGCTAGTGGTATGCAGAATGTTCTGAATTAAAGCAATATTGAACAAAGTACAGTAATAATGTTTCTCACCAAAACAATATGGAAATTTACCCTTTTTACTCGCTTTTACGATCCATATTTTATCATAGTTTTCAACCCATGCCCTCTTAAAGCCTGCCACAATTTGGGGTTGTTTATACATTAAATGAAGCGGATTTTGGAAAATATCGCACTGCCTTATCAATTTATACCTCAATTTATATCCTAGTATCAACTCAATATAATCAATTAATAAAATTAGGCCTACTTCTGTACTTTAGTGTGACTAATCCAAAAATGTTACAAAAATTGTGACTTTTGATCACTATAAGCACTGGACCTCTGGTACCAGATCATGAACCTACTGTATTTATGTATGATAATCTATGTAATAACATATTACGACTACTACTACTACTACGATCGGCATACTGCTTTGCAGCTGCATTGCATATATATTACATATATATTAAGAATGCTGTGCCGGCTTGTCGACAAAATTGCGCCGCCACAACTCCTTATCACCCATGACATTTGCTGGTTCATCCGCATCTTCAAAGCCAGAGTCCTTTAAGACGCGTCTTAAGAAAGTCATGGGATGTCCACCATGCTTATTCACTCCATGAGGCCACCAAAGCACAAGATTATGCACTGGCTGGTCTTCACGGCGGAAGCAATGTCCTGCGAAGCATTGGCGGTTCCGATCAAGTGTCAAGCTAGGGGAGATTAATGGAACACCTCCAATGTTGTATAGAGTCTGATTGGCGATGTGTTCATTGTACTTGACACAATTAACCCGGCGCAGCATTCTTGTGAAAGTGCCATCCAAAGATTTGGCGTCCTCAGCAGTAAGAGCTCAGCATTGGCTCCCATAGCCGAGTACTCGTACCACTACAGTTTCCGATGTATTCAGTATGACTTCCAAATCCTGGAAAGCCCATTCAAGGCTGCTCACACATTTCCCTTACGTATTTGAAGGTCCTCACCGAACTTCCGGATCGATGATCCCAGATAACTCGTCTACATGCTGAAGCACATCACCCTTTGAGGTTATGCTCATACGATCAGACATTTCCTGAGGACTTACAAAGTTAACTATCAAAATTTTCGACTTCATGGAGTTAACAAAAAGACACATACTGGAAGCTTCGCGCTGTTCTAATGAGCAGAGGAGCCGTTTGGCGCCCTCTAGTGTTTCTGAGTGTACTCTTTATAATGATGGGCGAACGTGAGCGAGAGACTAAATCAAAGGCCTTGAAGAAGTCAACAAAGATAACAGCCAGATGCCTGTCTTTCTTTTTTGATAACTCTTCAATTATTCTTCTAAGCGCCAAAATGATCTGCCGCCTCAGGGGCAAAAACCTCATACCTGTTTCTCAACTGTAGTGTGAACCTGGATCTCACACTTGGCTGTTGCAAGAGAAAGGACCAGTCATGCCGCGGCAAGGCAGATTTCGTTGTTCTGCTAGCACGCAGACTAAGTCTTAACTTGGCCACAATAAGGCGGTGATCGCTGGAAAAGGGTCGAAGTGTAAATGCATTGCAGTCTTGTGTAGAGCTCCTGTATTTCCTACGAAACAGAATCTGGTCTATCTGGGACGTGTGACCACTGGTTCCACTATGAATCTATCTCTTTCCAGTTCGCTTCTTGAACTGGGTTCCAGCCGAAAACAATCCATTTCTAATCCTGAAGATGGACGGTATATCGATTAACACTATCGATATAGACCCAGGGTGATGTGGGTAATTGATACAGACTAGCATTAACGTCTCCCAGGGAAGTTAAGAATGCATGATGATCCATTCCACCAGTAGCTGCTTGTAGACTGTGGTAGAAATTTTCCACCTCCTCTCCTTGGGTAACACTAGTTGGATAATGGCACACAATCAGAACCATGCTGGAGAAAGCATGGTTCTGCGAGGGAAAGTCGCCACCCCCCCCCCCCCCCCCCCATGTCCTTAATCAGAACCTCATCAGTATGTCCAGTCTGCATTCGGTGCTCTTGAAAACCCACTGCGCCAAGAGAAAGCTTATCTGCCAAGGCAGTCAGCTCACCTTGTCGCATTGGAGACCCGAGTGATAGGGTGTTTACTGAGGCTAGTCTAGTGACTTGCCTCAGATTCACCAATGGCTTGGTTGATCGGGGTGGAACATGAGAGTAACCTCCAACTTCAGAATCCATCTCCACCTCGCAATCTGGTATCCCTGGTGACCCAGGGTTTGTGCCAGAAAGGTCATCAGGAAAGGAACTCATAGAATTGTTGGCTGCTCTCTCTCCAGTAGAGGGTAAGACAGGCAGCCGGACAGGAGATAACTTACGCCTGTGAGGCCATTTTCCAGTAATTCCACTGGCCTCTAGTGGCCGGACCTCCGCATTACTAATGTAATCCATAGTGGGGGTTGCTTTTTTGCCGAGACTGCTTTCGGAGAAAATACCGCACCCTGGTTTGCCATTCCACAGGGATGTTGTCGCAGTTGAGTCAGATATAGAGCCCATCACCCATACCTACACTGAAGCACATTACACACTATTTCTTTGCCGAGGGTCTAGGCATGGCCCAGCACAATTGGCTGCTGGGCCATGCCCTGTACCCCTGCTGCCAGGAGCATGTCGCAGTGGAGTGCACACAAATTGGAGACCAGTGCGCTCTACTCCTGCCCATCCATTGGTGGATTACCATCTGCCTGGTAGTGGTAAGGCTATATACCCATGCAGCCGAGTATATGGGTCCTATCCCAGAATGAAGGGAGTCTTAGTTACAGTACCAGATAATGCACTTATCACGAGGGTCTATGCAGCCACAGATGGCACCTCCTTTATGCTGCATGGAAGTGGAAAGTTTTCTGAATCAGTGACCCAGAATACCTGACCTGAATAATACCATAACATCACTGTAAATTATTTTAAGAATTAAAATGAACTGAAAAATGATTTCGTAGTACAATAATATTAATATAAGCTAATAAGCATGTAGGGCTGCTAAACCTCCACCCATTGTTCATTTGTAGTATAGTTGCTCGCTGGTATGGTGGTAAAAACTTGTGGTGGAAAATCTGTGTGAATCAGCACGCAATTAATACACTTAGCAAATTATCAGACATAATGCTGAAGTGAGCTCATATTGAGTCTTTAACTATTAAACTTTACCTTATATCTTTTTAATCGTACCTGAAATGTAACTGATGTGAGGTCCCCAATTTCAGGTGTTGCCACGTTAACATAAATCTTCATATTCCAGACACATCTGGTGCTGTGATCATTACCCAGGTAACAACAATCCAGTTTCATTGAATGCACACCAGTACTACCTCTATGTATAAAAACAAACAAACAGTCCTTCCGAAATTATTATAAATAACCAAACGATTTCGACAATATTCTTACTATATAAATTAATTAATTGATGAATTTATAAGAATATAACTATGTTATAAAGAAATAAAGAGTATTAAACTAGTATTCAGCTCTAAATAATAACACCATCCCAAAGTTCGTAATACGGCATGGGGTACAGAGAATTTCAAAATAAAATAAAAATATTTATTTAATTTCAAGTTTTAAACACATAATTTATTCTATTAATTTGAATTACATGTCTACGGTAGTTCACATCACAACAACACTCTTCTAAATAACATGTACTGTAACATGTTACAAAGTCATACAATACAAGCTACAACTTATGAAATTATTAAAAACAGCTTTATTTTTTAATGAATTCATCAGAATTACCTGAATGTTACTAGAAGTGGACCCATTGCTGTAATATCATTAATATCATCTCCGGTTTGTATAGCCAAAGTATAAAGACTTGTTTTATATTCTGGGACACACATTACTTTTTGCATAGAATGAATCCTGTGGAAAGAAAAGGTAAAGATTAAACCCACTGGCTGCATCACTTTCGCATATCTCGGTCACTGATATGGTAGGATTGTTTGTTTATTAAGCCGGAATGATATTTTTGCAACAAATTTTGATTCAAATATATATTTATTATAAATCAAGGGAAAAAATTTATTCTTTTGAGTATTGAAGGAATTAGGTTGATTTCATTCCATTACTACCGGAATACAATCTATACTATCACAATTAATTTATTGTAACCAGCAACCAGGTCAATGATAGCAGTTTGATGAGATCAAATCAGAATAAAAAAACATTTTGTGAAACACTGATGTGTACTGAGGTAATTTTCTAAGAAAGTTAAATTTTTCACTATTTCCCACTCAATTCGATTATAATTTTCCATAAAAGAAGAAGGTTACAAGACGAATGTTACTCGTAATGTAATAAGTATGGCAATTGGCTTGTGGAGCGAATGTAAATTGTTATAGTTAGTACAGCAGTTAGATGACCTACTTTTCACCCTTAATTTCCGGCATTTCTCCGTAATAGAAGACGTTAAGTGCTCTGGATGTCTCTACCCCGTGGTA
Source organism: Nemertoderma westbladi (assembly GCA_032718475.1). NCBI lineage: Eukaryota > Metazoa > Xenacoelomorpha > Nemertodermatida > Nemertodermatidae > Nemertoderma > Nemertoderma westbladi. The sequence goes on along the minus strand of JAUCBJ010004933.1, from coordinate 24,835 downwards.
CAGCGACATAACGACCGCACTACCAGCCACGGTGTTCAGTCGGATGTTGTCTCCGAATCGGATGAGTGAGCCGAGTTTACCTAAACCAGAGCCCATTGGCGGTAATATCTGGAACAAATGTTCGCCGTGGGTCGGATTCGCACCTAAATATTAAATTACAGAAGAAAACAACTGAACATAACATCAATAATTTAGTTGAGGTTATGGTGAATTCAGGAGGATATCGTAATTTAAAACAGAAAAGAACAAGTAGTGCGATTTGAAAAAACATAATTATTTAGATCTGGAACGTTTCGTATATAATCAATCATATACATATTCAGCCAAAAAAAACTAGGTACAAATTAATTATTATAATTATTACAGAAAATAACCTAAATTAAAATAAAGACAAATGTAAACAAAATTAACAAATATTGATAATGCCTTGTATATTTAGTGAGGGTCTTCTTTTCTGTATTAGTAGACTTTCTTTAATTAGGAGATCGTAATTATTTGTGGCTGTACCTATGATACTAAAATCTTGGTAATTAAATCGGTGGTCGTACTCGAGTGCATGTTCGCGTATGGAGTAGTGTCTAGGAGAGGCTGTTGGCTTTCCTGTTCGGGGAGACTTCGCAAGGTGCTCAGAGATTCTTACTTTAAATTGGCGCTCGGATTTACCGGATGTAGTCAGCGTTACAGCTGGTGCACTTAAAGTGGTATAAAGTAAGAGGTCTCATCGCTTAGGGAAATCTGTCTTTGAAAGGTAAATAGTTAGCCAGTCGAGATGTGGGTCTAAATATTAATTTGAGTTCGATTTGTGGAAGTATTCTAGAAAGTATTTTAAGTCGTTGTTGAATTTGTGTTGACATAGTTCCAAGATACGGTATGATTAAATAAACGGGCTTCATTCTTACTGTAGGTACTTTGAGTGGGGGATTAGTTAGTTTGATTGTTATACGGTGTGGTATGGACCAGAAGAGGTCGCTAGGGTAATGGTTTGCCACCCTCCTACCTATACTAAATGGTTTGCCACCTTCCTACCTATAATAAATGGTTTGCCACTCTCCTACCTTTACTAAATGGTTTGCCACCCTCATACCTATACTAAATGGTTTGCCACCCTCCTACCTATACTAAATGGTTTGCCACCCTCCTACCTATACCAAATGGTTTGCCACCATCCTACCTATAGCAAATGGTTTGCCACGCTCCTACCTATACTAAATGGTTTGCCACCCTACATATACTAAATGGTTTGCCACCCTACATATATTAAATGGTTTGCCACCCCCTACCTATATGCCACCCTCATACCTATACTAAATAGTTTGCCTCCCTCATACCTGTACTAAATGGTTTGCCACCCTCCTACCTCTACCAAATGGTTTGCCACCCTCCTACCTATACCAAATGGTTTGCCACCCTCCTACCTATACTAAATGGTTTGCCACCCTCATACCTGTACTAAATGGTTTGCCACCCTCCTACCTCTACCAAATGGTTTGCCACCCTCCTACCTATACCAAATGGTTTGCCACCCTCCTACCTATACTAAATGGTTTGCCACCCTCCTACCTCTACCAAATGGTTTGCCACCTCCTACCTATACTAAATGGTTTGCCACCCTCCTACCTATACTAAATGGTTTGCCACCCTCATACCTATACTAAATGGTTTGCCACCCTCCTACCTATACCAAATGGTTTGCCACCCTCATACCTATACTAAATGGTTTGCCACCCTGCTACCTATACCAAATGGTTTGCCACCATCCTACCTATACCAAATGGTTTGCCACGCTCCTACCTATACTAAATGGTTTGCCACCCTACATATACTAAATGGTTTGCCACCCCCTACCTATATGCCACCCTCATACCTGTACTAAATGGTTTGCCACCCTCCTACCTCTACCAAATGGTTTGCCACCCTCCTACCTATACTAAATGGTTTGCCACCCTCCTACCTATACTAAATGGTTTGCCACCCTCCTACCTATAATAAATGGTTTGCCACCCTCCTACCTATACTAAATGGTTTGCCACCTTCCTACCTATAATAAATGGTTTGCCACCCTCCTACCTATACTAAATGGTTTGCCACCCTCATACCTATACTAAATGGTTTGCCACCCTGCTACCTATACCAAATGGTTTGCCACCATCCTACCTATACCAAATGGTTTGCCACGCTCCTACCTATACTAAATGGTTTGCCACCCTACATATACTAAATGGTTTGCCACCCTACATATATTAAATGGTTTGCCACCCCCTACCTATATGCCACCCTCATATACCTATACTATATGGTTTGCCTCCCTCCTACCTATACTAAATGGTTTGCCACCCTCCAACCCTCCTACCTATACTAAATGGTTTGCCACCCTCCTACCTATACTAAATGGTTTGCCACCCTCCTACCTATACCAAATGGTTTGCCAACCTCCTACCTATACCAAATGGTTTGCCACCATCCTACCTATACCAAATGGTTTGCCACGCTCCTACCTATACTAAATGGTTTGCCACCCTACATATACTAAATGGCTTGCCACCCTACATATATTAAATGGTTTGCCACCCCCTACCTATATGCCACCCTCATACCTATACTATATGGTTTGCCTCCCTCCTACCTATACTAAATGGTTTGCCACCCTCCTACCTATACTAAATGGTTTGCCACCCTCCAACCCTCCTACCTATACTAAATGGTTTGCCTCCCTCCTACCTATACTAAATGGTTTGCCACCCTCCTACCTATACTAAATGGTTTGCCACCCTCCAACCCTCCTACCTATACTAAATGGTTTGCCACCCTCCTACCTATACTAAATGGTTTGCCACCCTCCTCCCTATACCAAATGGTTTGCCAACCTCCTACCTATACCAAATGGTTTGCCACACTCCTACCTATACTAAATGGTTTGCCACCCTACATATATTAAATGGTTTACCACCCCCTACCTATATGCAACCCTCATACCTATATTAAATGGTTTGCCACCCTCCTACCTATATACTACCTTCTCCAGTGATCACCGCCTTATTGTGGCCAAGGTAAGACTTAGTCTGCGTGCTAGCAGAACAACGAAATCTGCCTTGCCACGGCATGACTGGTCCTCTCTGTTGCAACAGCCAAGTGTGAGATCCAGCTTCACACTACAGCTGAGCAACAGGTATGAGGCTCTTGCCTCTGAGGCGGCAGATCACTGTGAGGGCTATACTGCCTTTACAGAAGCAGTTAAGTTAGCAGCTGCAGAAACAGTTCCTGTATACCCTCGAAACAGGAAAAGGGCCCCCTGGACTGACAACAAAATTCAGAAGTGCCGAAATGACCTTCATAAGGCGCAGAAAGAGTCCCGACTCAAACAGACTACAGCGGCCAAGAATGCAGTTAAAGCTGCATCTAGGTCCCTGAACAGGCAGTACTCTGTTAATCTACAGGAGCTAATAAACCAACAGGTTGATGCCATCAATGATGCTGACGACAGCAGGCAATCATCCCAGGCATGGAAATCGATCAATCTGCTTACTGGGCGGAAAAGCCAACCAACCACCAAGGTTAAGGCTGAATCACCAGCCGATCGCCTCAATGGTTGGAAAGCCCACTTTGAAAAGCTCCTCAATAATGACAGGGTATTGCCTGATAACTTTATAGAAGTAAAAGTGTCTGAGTCTGTACTCCCAGATATTCCCATTGGCGATATCTCCTTTGCAGAAGTGAATGCTGCTGCAAAGAGCATTAAGACCAATCGTGCCAGTGGAGTAGATGGTGTTCCCCCTGAGGTCTTTAAAATACCTGAGTGTTTAAAGCTCATCTATCCCATCATAGTAGACATGTACCGTACAACAAGAGTCCCACAAGAAATGAAAACAAATAAGTTGGTGCCAGTTCCCAAGAAAGGCAACCTAACACTCTATGGTTCTTTTCGGGGAATCTCATTGATCTCGATTGCTGCAAAACTATACAATAGAATTCTATTAAATCGCATCAGGGATCCCATTGAGAGACTGCTACGTGGAAATCAGAATGGGTTCCGTAAAGGTCGTGGGACCATGGAGCCCATTTTGGCACTTAGAAGGATAATTGAAGAGTTATCAAAAAAGAAAGACAGGCATCTGGCTGTTATCTTTGTTGACTTCTTCAAGGCCTTTGATTCAGTCTCTCGCTCACGTATGTTCAGCATACTTTCATTATATGGGATTCCTGATGAAATTATTGCAGCAATCAGATCAGTATACGATGGTTCAACAACATTTGTGTCTACTGTTGACGGTGACACAGAACCATTTGAAGTGTTATGGGGCGTCCTCCAAGGAGACACACTTGCACCATTCTTGTTCATTATTGTGGTTGACTATGTTCTACGCATGTCCTTAGATCATCATAATGATGATGGGGTGATGATAACTCCACCTACTGGCTCCAGAAGTCGAGGAAATCCTGCCAAGTACCTAACTGATCTAGACTTTGCTGATGACTTAGGAGTACTCTCAGAATCATTAGAGGGAGCCCAGCGGCTCCTCAGCTCATTAGAACATGCTGCTTCTAGTGTTGGTCTTTTTATTAACTCCAGAAAGACCAAAATTCTGACAGTTAACTTTGAAAGTCCTCAGCAAGTCTCTGATCGGATGAGCATAAGCTCAAAGGATGGTATGCTTGAGCATGTGGACGACTTCTGTTACCTGGGATCATGGATCCGGAAGTCAGGTGAGGACCTTCGAATACGTAAGGGAAAGGCATGGGCAGCCTTGAATAGGCTTTCCAGGATTTGGAAGTCACCTAGAATTAATCGGAAACTTAAGGTCCGATTATTTAGAGCAGCAGTAGTTCCAGTACTCCTCTACGGGAGTCCATGCTGGGCTCTAACTGCTGAGGACACCAAATCTCTGGATGGCACATTCACAAGAATGCTACGCCGGGTACATTGTGTCAAGTACAATGCACACATCTCCAACCAGACACTATATAACATTGGAGGTGTCTCATTGGTTCCCCCAAGCTTGACACTAGAACAAAATCGGCTCCGCTTTGCAGGACATTGCTTTCGCCGTGAGGACCAGCCATTGCATAATCTTGTACTTTGGCAGCCTCATGGAGTGAATAAGCATGGTGGACAACCCATGACTTTCTTGAGACGCATCTTAAAGGACACTGGCCTTGAAGATGCGGATGATCTAGCAAATGTCATGGGTGATAGGGAGTTGTGGCGGTGCGATTTTGTCGATAAGCCGGCACAGCATTCTTAAAAATGCAGCTGCAATGCAGCATGCCGATCCTAGTAGTAGTACCTATACTAGATGGTTTGCCACCCCTACATATATTAAATGGTTTGCCACCCCCTACCTATATGCCACCCTCATACCTATACTAAATGGTTTGCCACCCTCCTACCTATACTAAATGGTTTGCCACCCTCCTACCTATAATAAATGGTTTGCCACCCTCCTACCTATACTAAATGGTTTGCCACCTTCCTACCTATACTAAATGGTTTGCCTCCCTCCTACCTATACTAAATGGTTTGCCACCCTCCTACCTATACTAAATGGTTTGCCACCCTCCAACCCTCCTACCTATACTAAATGGTTTGCCACCCTCCTACCTATACTAAATGGTTTGCCACCCTCCTCCCTATACTAAATGGTTTGCCACCCTCCTACCTATACTAAATGGTTTGCCACCCTCCTACCTATACCAAATGGTTTGCCACCCTCATACCTATACCAAATGGTTTGCCACCCTCCTACCTATACTAAATGTTTTGCCACCCTCCTACCTATACCAAATGGTTTGCCACCCTCCTACCTATACTAAATGGTTTGCCACCCTCCTCTCTATACCAAATGGTATGCCACCCTCATACCTATACTAAATGGTTAGCCACCCTCCTCCCTATACCAAATGGTTTGCTACCCCCCTACCTATACTAAATGGTTTGCCACCCTCCTACCTGTACTAAATGGTTTACCTCCCTCCTACCTATACTAAATGGTTTGCCACCCTCCTCCCTATACCAAATGGTTTGCCACCCTCCTACCTATACCAAATGGTATGCCACCCTCATACCTATACTAAATGGTTTGCCACCCTCCTACCTATACTAAATGGTTTGCTACCCCCCTACCTATACTAAATGGTTTGCCACCCTCCTACCTGTACTAAATGGTTTACCTCCCTCCTACCTATACTAAATGGTTTGCCACCCTCCTCCCTATACCAAATGGTTTGCCACCCTCCTACCTATACCAAATGGTATGCCACCCTCATACCTATACTAAATGGTTTGCCACCCTCCTACCTATACTAAATGGTTTGCCACCCTCCTCCCTATACCAAATGGTTTGCCACCCTCCTACCTATACCAAATGGTTTGCCACCCTCCTACCTATACCAAATGGTATGCCACCCTCCTACCTATAATAAATGGTTTGCCACCCTCCTACCTATACTAAATGGTTTGCCACCCTCCTACCTATACCAAATGGTATGCCACCCTCATACCTATACTAAATGGTTTGCCACCCTCCTACCTATACTAAATGGTTTGCCACCCTCCTACCTATACTAAATGGTTTGCCACCCTCCTACCTATACTAAATGGTTTGCCACCCTCCTCCCTATACCAAATGGTTTGCCACCCTCCTACCTATACCAAATGGTATGCCACCCTCATACCTATACTAAATGGTTTGCCACCCTCCTACCTATACTAAATGGTTTGCCACCCTCCTACCTATACCAAATGGTTTGCCACCCTCATACCTATACCAAATGGTTTGCCACCCTCCTACCTATACTAAATGTTTTGCCACCCTCCTACCTATACCAAATGGTTTGCCACCCTCCTACCTATACTAAATGGTTTGCCACCCTCCTCTCTATACCAAATGGTATGCCACCCTCATACCTATACTAAATGGTTAGCCACCCTCCTCCCTATACCAAATGGTTTGCCACCCTCCTACCTATACCAAATGGTATGCCACCCTCATACCTATATTAAATGGTTTGCCACCCTCCTACCTATACTAAATGGTTTGCTACCCCCCTACCTATACTAAATGGTTTGCCACCCTCCTACCTGTACTAAATGGTTTACCTCCCTCCTACCTATACTAAATGGTTTGCCACCCTCCTCCCTATACCAAATGGTTTGCCACCCTCCTACCTATACTAAATGGTTTGCCACCTTCCTACCTATAATAAATGGTTTGCCACTCTCCTACCTTTACTAAATGGTTTGCTACCCCCCTACCTATACTAAATGGTTTGCCACCCTCCTACCTATACTAAATGGTTTGCTACCCTCCTACCTATACTAAATGGTTTGCCACCCTCCTCTCTATACCAAATGGTATGCCACCCTCCTACCTATACTAAATGGTTTGCCACCCTCCTACCTATACTAAATGGTTTGCCACCCTCCTACCTATACCAAATGGTATGCCACCCTCATACCTATACTAAATTGTTTGCCACCCTCATACCTATACCAAATGGTATGCCACCCTCATACCTATACTAAATTGTTTGCCACCCTCCTACCTATACCAAATGGTATGCCACCCTCATACCTATACTAAATTGTTTGCCACCCTCATACCTATACTAAATGGTTTGCCACCCTCCTACCTATACCAAATGGTATGCCATCCTCATACCTATACTAAATGGTTCGGTCAGGTCAGGTATTCTAGGTCATTGACCAAGAAAACTTGCCACCTCCATGCAGCATAAATGAGGTGCCACATGTAGCTGCATAGACCCTCTTACTAGGGCTAATCTGGTCCTGTAACTAGGACCCCCTTCGTTCTGGGATAAGGACGCCGTTGGTCCTGGATTAAGGACCCATATACTTGGCTGCAGGGGTATATGGCCTGGCCAGGCAGATGGTGATCTACCAATGGCTGGTCAGGAGTAGAGTGTTCTCATGTTCACTCTGAGTGCACTTCACTGTGACCTGCACCTGGCAGCAGGGGTACAGGGCATGACCCAGCAGATGAGCTGCACAGCCAATGGTGGGTCATGTGCGCCAGAGTAGATATGGGTGATGGGCCTCATATCTGACTCCACTGCGACACCCACCCTGTGGAACGGCAAACCAGGGTGTGGTATTTGCCCCGAGAGCTGACTCGGCAAAAAAACACCCTCCAACCCCCCACTATGGATTACATTAGTAATACGGAGGTCCGGCCACTAGAGACCAGTGGAATTACCGGACACAATCGGCCTCACAGAGGCGTCAGTCATCTCCTGACCGGCTGCCTGTCTCACCCCCTACTGGAGAGAGAGAAGCCAACAATTCTTTGAGTCCCTTTCCTGATGACCTTTCTGGCCCAAACCCCGGGTCACCAGGGAGGCCAGATTGTGAGGGGGAGAGGGATTCTGGAGTTGGAGGCTACTCTCATGTTCCACCCCGACCAACAAAGCCATTGGTGAATCTGAGGCAAGTCACTAGACTAGCCTCAGTAAATACCCTAACACTCGGGTCCCCAATGCGACAAGGTGAGCTGACTGCCTTGGCAGATAAGCTTTCTCTTAGCGCAGTGGGTGTTCAAGAGCACCGAATGCAGACTGGACAGACTGATGAGGTTCTGATTAAGGACATGGGAGGCGGTTGGCGACTTGCCCTCGCGTCAGCAGATGATGGTGGAAATGGTAGTATTGGTCTATTAATGAATCCAACTGCACATGCAGCATTGGACAAAATAGACCAAATCTCTAACCGCATCATCCGTTGCCACTTCTCATGTTCTGGAAGACTGGCTAAGAAGTTTCCTAAGGTGGTTCTGATTGTGTGCTACTCTCCAACTAGTGTTGCCCCTGTAGAGGAGGTGGAAAATTTCTACCACAATCTACAAGCAGCTACTGATGGAGTGGATCACCATGCATTCTTAACATTCCTGGGAGACTTTAATGCAAGTCTGCATCAATCACCTACATCGCCCTGGGTCTATAGCAATAGTGTCAACCGAAATTCCGTCCATCTTCAGGATTTATCTCTGGAAATGGATTGTTTTCGGCTGGAACCCAGTTCAAGAAGCGAACTGGAAAGCTATGGACTCATAGTGGACCCAGTGGTCCCAAGTCCCAGATAGACCATATTTTGTTTCGTAGGAAGTACAGGAGCTCTATACAAGACTGTAATCCATTTACACTTCGACCCTTCTCCAGTGATCACCGCCTTATTGTGGCCAAGGTAAGACTTAGTCTGCGTGCTAGCAGAACAACGAAATCTGCCTTGCCGCGGCATGACTGGTCCTCTCTGTTGCAACAGCCAAATGTGAGATCCAGCTTCACACTACAGCTGAGTAACAGGTATGAGGTTCTTGCCTCTGAGGCGGCGGATCACTGTGAGGGCTATACTGCCTTCACAGAAGCAGTTAAGTTAGCAGCTGCAGAAACAGTTCCTGTATACCCTCGAAACAGGAAAAGGGCCCCCTGGACTGACAACAAAATCCAGAAGTGCCGAAATGACCTATATAAGGCGCAGAAAGAGTCCCGACTCAAACAGACTACAGCGGCCAAGAATGCAGTTAAGGCTGCATTTAGGTCCCTGAACAGGCAGTACTCTGTTAATCTACAGGAGCTAATAAACCAACAGGTTGATGCCATCAATGATGCTGACGACAGCAGGCAATCATCCCAGGCATGGAAATCGATCAACTTGCTTACTGGGCGGAAAAGCCAACCAACCACCAAGGTTAAGGCTGAATCACCAGCCGATCGCCTCAATGGTTGGAAGGCCCACTTTGAAAAGCTCCTCAATAATGACAGGGTATTGCCTGATAACTTTATAGAAGTAAAAGTGTCTGAGTCTGTACTCCCAGATATTCCCATTGGCGATATCCCCTTTGCAGAGGTGAAGGCTGCTGAAAAGAGCATTAAGACCAATCGTGCCAGTGGAGTAGATGGTGTTCCCCCTGAGGTCTTTAAAATACCTGAGTGTTTAAAGCTCATCTATCCCATCATAGTAGACATGTACCGAACAACAAGAGTCCCACAAGAAATGAAAACAAATAAGTTGGTGCCAGTTCCCAAGAAGGGCAACCTAACACTCTATGGTTCTTTTCGGGGAATCTCATTGATCTCGATTGCTGCAAAGCTATACAATAGAATTCTATTAAATCCCAGGGATCCCATTGAGAGACTGCTCCGTGGAAATCGGAATGGGTTCCGTAAAGGTCGTGGGACCATGGAGCCCATTTTGGCACTTAGAAGGATAATTGAAGAGTTATCAAAAAAGAAAGACAGGCATCTGGCTGTTATCTTTGTTGACTTCTTCAAGGCCTTTGATTCAGTCTCCCTCCCGCTCACGTATGTTCAGCATACTTTCATTATATGGGATTCCTGATGAAATTATTGCAGCAATCAGATCAGTATACGATGGTTCGACAACATTTGTGTCTACTGTTGATGGTGACACAGAACCATTTGAAGTCTTATGGGGCGTCCTCCAGGGAGACACACTTGCACCATTCTTGTTCATAATTGTGGTTGACTATGTTCTACGCATATCCTTAGATCATCATAATGATGATGGGTTGATGATAACTCCACATACTGGCTCCAGAAGTCGAGGAAATCCTGCCAAGTACCTAACTGATCTAGACTTTGCTGATGACTTAGGAGTACTCTCAGAATCACTAGAGGGAGCCCAACGGCTCCTCAGCTCATTAGAACATGCTGCTTCTAGTGTTGGTCTTTTTATTAACTCCAGAAAGACCAAAATTTTGACAGTTAACTTTGAAAGTTCTCAGCAAGTCTCTGATCGGATGAGCATAAGCTCAAAGGATGGTATGCTTGAGCATGTGGACGACTTCTGTTACCTGGGATCATGGATCCGGAAGTCAGGTGAGGACCTACGAATACGTAAGGGAAAGGCATGGGCAGCCTTGAATAGGCTTTCCAGGATTGGGAAGACACCGATAATTAATCGGAAACTCAAGGTCCGATTATTTAGAGCAGCAGTAGTTCCAGTACTCCTCTATGGGAGTCTATGCTGGGCTCTAACTGCTGAGGACACCAAATCTCTGGATGGCACATTCACAAGAATGCTACGCCGGGTTCATTGTGTCAAGTACAATGCATACATCTCCAACCAGACACTATATAACATTGGAGGTGTCTCATTGGTTCCCCCAAGCTTGACACTAGAACAAAATCGCCTCCGCTTTGCAGGACATTGCTTTCGCCGTGAGGACCAGCCAGTGCATAATCTTGTACTTTGGCAGCCTCATGGAGTGAATAAGCATGGTGGACAGCCCATGACTTTCTTGAGACGCATCTGAAAGGACACTGGCCTTGAAGATGCGGATGATCTAGCAAATTTCATGGGTGATAGGGAGTTGTGGCGGCGCAATTTTGTCGACAAGCCGGCACAGCATTCTTAAAAATGCAGCTGCAATGCAGCATGCCGATACTAGTAGTAGTTGCCACCCTCCTACCTATACTAAATGGTTTGCCACCCTCCTACCTATACCAAATGGTATGCCACCCTCATACCTATACTAAATGGTTTGCCACCCTCCTACCTATACTAAATGGTTTGCCACCCTCCTACCTATACTAAATGGTTTGCCACCCTCCTACCTATACCAAATGGTATGCCACCCTCCTACCTATACTAAATGGTTTGCTACCCTCTTACCTATACTAAATGGTTTGCCACCCTCATACCTATACTAAATGGTTTGCCACCCTCCTACCTATACTAAATGGTTTGCCACCCTCCTACCTATACCAAATGGTATGCCACCCTCATACCTATACTAAATTGTTTGCCACCCTCCTACCTATACTAAATGGTTTGCCACCCTCCTACCTATACTAAATGGTTTGCCACCCTCCTACCTATACTAAATGGTTTGCCACCTTCCTCCCTATACCAAATGGTTTGCCACCCTCATACCTATACTAAATGGTTTGCCACCCTCCTACCTATACTAAATGGTTTGCCACCCTCCTACCTATACTAAATGGTTTGCCACCTTCCTCCCTATACCAAATGGTTTGCCACCCTCATACCTATACTAAATGGTTAGCCACCCTCCTACCTATACTAAATGGTTTGCCACCCTCATACCTATACTAAATGGTTTGCCACCCTCATACCTATACTAAATGGTTTGCCACCCTCCTACCTATACCAAATGGTTTGCCACCCTCATACCTATACTAAATTGTTTGCCACCCTCATACCTATACTAAATGGTTAGCCACCCTCATACCTATACTAAATGGTTAGCCACCCTCATACCTATACTAAATGGTTTGCCACCCTCATACCTATACTAAATGGTTTGCCACCCTCCTACCTATACCAAATGGTTTGCCACCCTCATACCTATACTAAATGGTTAGCCACCCTCCTACCTATACTAAATGGTTAGCCACCCTCATACCTATACTAAATGGTTTGCCACCCTCATACCTATACTAAATGGTTTGCCACCCTCCTACCTATACCAAATGGTTTGCCACCCTCATACCTATACTAAATGGTTAGCCACCCTCCTACCTATACTAAATGGTTTGCCACCCTCATACCTATACTAAATGGTTTGCCACCCTCCTACCTATACCAAATGGTTTGCCACCCTCATACCTATACTAAATGGTTAGCCACCCTCATACCTATACTAAATGGTTTGCCACCCTCCTACCTATACCAAATGGTTTGCCACCCTCATACCTATACTAAATTGTTTGCCACCCTCCTACCTATACTAAATGGTTTGCCACCCTCCTACCTATACTAAATGGTTTACCACCCTCCTACCTATACTAAATGGTTTACCACCCTTCTACCTATACTAAATGGTTTGCCACCCTCCTACCTATACTAAATGGTTTGCCACCCTCCTACCTATACTAAATGGTTTGCCACCCTCCTACCTATACTAGATGGTTTGCCACCCTCCTACCTATAATAAATGGTTTGCCACCCTCATACCTATACTAAATGGTTTGCCACCCTCCTACCTATATTAAATGGTTAGCCACCCTCCACCTTTACTAAATGGTTTGCCACCCTCCTCCCTATACCAAATGGTTTGCCACCCTCATACCTACACTAAATGGTTTGCTACCCTCCTACCTATACTAAATGGTTTGCCACCCCTACATATATTAAATGGTTTGCCACCCCCTACCTATATGCCACCCTCATACCTATACTAAATGGTTTGCCTCCCCTACATATATTAAATGGTTTGCCACCCTCCTACCTATACCAAATGGTTTGCCACCCTCCTACCTATACTAAATGGTTTGCCACCCTCCTACCTATACTAAATGGTTTGCCACCCTCCTACCTATACCAAATGGTTTGCCACCCTCCTACCTATACTAAATGGTTTGCTACCCCCCTACCTATACCAAATGGTTTGCCACCCTCCTACCTATACTAAATGGTTTGCCACCCTCCTACCTATACTAAATGGTTTGCCACCCTCCTACCTATACTATATGGTTTGCCACCCTCCTACCTATACTAATTGGTTTGCCACCCTCCTACCTATACTAAATGGTTTGCCACCCTCCTACCTATACTAAATGGTTTGCCACCCTCCTACCTATACTAAATGGTTTGCCACCCTCCTACCTATACTAAATGGTTTGCCACCCTCCTACCTATACTATATGGTTTGCCACCCTCCTACCTATACTAAATTGGTTTGCCACCCTCCTACCTATACTAAATGGTTTGCCACCCTCCTACCTATACTAAATGGTTTGCCACCCTCCTACCTATACTATATGGTTTGCCACCCTCCTACCTATACTAATTGGTTTGCCACCCTCCTACCTATACCAAATGGTTTGCCACCCTCCTACCTATACTAAATGGTTTGCCACCCTCCTACCTATACTAAATGGTTTGCCACCCTCCTACCTATACTATATGGTTTGCCACCCTCCTACCTATACTAATTGGTTTGCCACCCTCCTACCTATACTAAATGGTTTGCCACCCTCCTACCTATACTAAATGGTTTGCCACCCTCCTACCTATACTATATGGTTTGCCACCCTCCTACCTATACTAATTGGTTTGCCACCCTCCTACCTATACCAAATGGTTTGCCACCCTCCTACCTATACTAAATGGTTTGCCACCCTCCTACCTATACTATATGGTTTGCCACCCTCCTACCTATACTAATTGGTTTGCCACCCTCCTACCTATACTAAATGGTTTGCCACCCTCCTACCTATACTATATGGTTTGCCACCCTCCTACCTATACTAATTGGTTTGCCACCCTCCTACCTATACCAAATGGTTTGCCACCCTCCTACCTATACTAAATGGTTTGCCACCCTCCTACCTATACTAAATGGTTTGCCACCCTCCTACCTATACTATATGGTTTGCCACCCTCCTACCTATACTAATTGGTTTGCCACCCTCCTACCTATACTAAATGGTTTGCCACCCTCCTACCTATACTAAATGGTTTGCCACCCTCCTACCTATACTAATTGGTTTGCCACCCTCCTACCTATACTAAATGGTTTGCCACCCTCCTACCTATACTAAATGGTTTGCCTCCCCTACATATATTAAATGGTTTGCCACCCTCCTACCTATACCAAATGGTTTGCCACCCACCTACCTATACTAAATGGTTTGCCACCCTCCTACCTATACTAAATGGTTTGCCACCCTCCTACCTATACTATATGGTTTGCCACCCTCCTACCTATACCAAATGGTTTGCCACCCTCATACCTATACTAAATGGTTTGCCACCCTCTTACCTATACCAAATGGTTTGTCACCCTCCTACCTATACTAAATGGTTTGCCACCCTCATACCTATACTAAATGGTTTGCCACCCTCTTACCTATACCAAATGGTTTGCCACCCTCCTACCTATACTAAATGGTTTGCCACCCTCCTACTTATACTAAATGGTTTGCCACCCTCCTACCTATACTAAATGGTTTGCCACCCTCCTACCTATACTAAATGGTTTGCCACCCTCCTACCTGTACTAAATGGTTTGCCACCCTCCTACCTATACTAAATGGTTTGCCACCCTCCTACCTATACTAAATGGTTTGCCACCCTCCTACCTATACTAAATGGTTTGCCACCCTCCTACCTATACTAAATGGTTTGCCACCCTCCTACCTATACTAAATGGTTTGCCACCCTCCTACCTATACTAAATGGTTTGCCACCCTCCTACCTGTACTAAATGGTTTACCTCCCTCCTACCTATACTAAATGGTTTGCCACCCTCATACCTATACTAAATGGTTTGCCACCCTCTTACCTATACCAAATGGTTTGCCACCCTCCTACCTATACTAAATGGTTTGCCACCCTCCTACCTATACTAAATGGTTTGCCACCCTCCTACCTGTACTAAATGGTTTACCTCCCTCCTACCTATACTAAATGGTTTGCCACCCTCCTCCCTATACCAAATGGTTTGCCACCCTCCTACCTATACCAAATGGTTTGCCACCCTCCTACCTATAATAAATGGTTTGCCACCCTCCAGCTGTACTAAATGATTTGCCACCATCCTCCCTATACTAAATAGTTTGCCACCCTCCTACCTGTACTAAATGGTTTACAAGCCGCTCCTTCAACCAGGACGTTATCTGGGGATATCATTAGTTTTGTATTTAACTTCTTCGATTCGATGTTAACGAAGTCGCCGTATCGCAAGGCGCTTCGCGGTGCCTTCTCGTCGTTATCCGAACTCGTACAATCGGCACCGTTTACCGTGGAGCAATAGTTAACAAGGGCGTTCCTCATACACTTCCGTTTCATATCAATTCCTAAATCGATTCAAAATATAATGGATAGTTGTTAATGTCTTATTATCTTACTAATTAACAAAATATATAATCTAAGTCGTCTTATAATAAAAAGAGCAACACTTAGACCACACTTACTGCTGGTGCAACCTGTATTAAATCTAATATACTTTATAATGATTTTATTCAAACAAACAAAGGTTTATATATATTTGAGCACCGAACTTTAGCACATAACTTTAACTTAGTTAGAATGACCTTAGAGTCAGAGTAACTGCGAACTATAAACGAACCTTCCATTTCTTCATTGAAGTACCTGTTGTGGAATAGAATATCTATCGTCTCTAAGGAGTATCCAATGGGGACTGGGTTATCCTTGGCTGACTGCGCCCAAACGCGCAGCAATTTCGTGTCACCCGCTTCGATGGAGCGGGACGATCTCTTGCTGCTGTTAATGTAAATGTAGTACCGTTAAGGCATTCCAAAGTATGTACATGTACACAGAATGCCACACTGAATTCTAAATTCATCAACAAGAACAGGAGACATGTTGGACATACGGAATAAATCTTACACATAAATAAACTAATTTACTGATTTAATACTAAAACACTATACACCAACACCATGTCCCAGAATATAGTGTCGTAATGACACGCCCCACCCCCCCCCCCCCCCCCCCCTTAGTTTTTCTACAAATCTTAATGAGATTGCATGAAATTTGAAACATAAGTAATTTCACCTTTATTTTTGCTTTCAATCTTCTCTACAAGCGTTTAAAAAAGGTGTCTCACGTCGATATTGCACCAGTCCCGCGCAGTTATTCTTCTACCTTATAGCTGTTTGTTGGTACCAATGGAAAGCTGGTCATGCAAGGATTCCAAATATGTATCACAATTTGAATTTCGTTGAAAAATAACTGAGATATGAGCGTTCAAATGGTGCATTGTTTTGCATCTGTCCTAGGCTATTTTATTCTATTTATTAAATATATCATAATCTGGAACATTTTGTTTATCCAAATACGTAGCTGGGCAACAATGCATTACATCTGTATTCATACTATTACGTAGCTATTCATACATTTAAAAAATGTTCCAGAATATGATTTGTTTATTAGATAGAATAAAACACCCCCCACAGGTGCATAACCATGCAACATTTGAACGCCTATATCTGAGCTATTTTTAAACGAAATTCAAATTGTGTTACATATTTGAAATCCTTGCAGGGCCAGCTTTCAATTGGTACCAACAAACAGCTATACGGTAGAAGAAATACTGCGCGGGAATGGTGCTATATAGCCGGAGTCACTTATTTTAAATCCTTGTAGCTAAAGATTGAAAGCAAAATTAAAATTTCTGGCTCATCCAGTAAGTGGTCGGGAGGTGAAAATACTTATATTTCTGATTTCATGCAATCTCATTAAGTTTTGTAGAAAATTTGTGGGTGTCACTGAATTACGACACTATATTCTGGAACACGGGGTAATATAGTTGCTATAGTGCTCACCTTTTTCCAAGTAATCCTCGTGCAGTTGTTGGCCCTTCTGTTGGTTCGGGATCGGTTCCAGGTCCTTCCGGTTCACTATCCCCGATTGGAGGAGCTCCACCTAACGAGTAGATATGTAATCGGTTTTGGTCGCCATTGCCATAAATTTCAAGCAAAATAATTATTCGGCTTAAAATATCAAACGTTAAGTTTCGACCCACTTTACTAAATCACCCCCCCCCTTGGTATATTATGCTATTTTTCCACGTTTCTGATGTTTATTAATGTTATATAACATCATCTTCAAACATTATTACATTACAAAAATATTCTAGAACATAATATTTCATATTCTAGAAGGCAATTTAATAACTTACGAAACTACATATTTTCGATGCTGTTTTTAATTAAAAAGCTTTAATTATAAAGTAACCGGAGCAAACACACAACGGATATAACTGTCTTATGGAGGGAGGCAAATCATCTGGTACTGATAATGGTTAACATACGGTGGAACAATTAAGAAGATGTTATCAAACCACGTGATAGAGTAGAGAGTAGAGAATCGAATTTCTAGACTTGATTTTATAGTCGAGTCAATCTAGCAAAAAACCCATAAGTATTTCGCAATCAATCCGAACCACACATTTTGGATTCTATATTACCTTATTAATGACCAAAAAAAAGCCTATAAAATTTTATTTTGCGGATCATATGTTTATTCATGGAAATTCTGCGTAAATTTGCATAAGACAAGCCAAACAAAAGGAAGAGTAGGGAAAAGTAAGTAGCAAATCGGTGATGTTCCAGAATAATTTAATTAATTTCACAATAAGCTGTGATTCAATGGGAAATTAGTAATATTTACACTGGCGTGTTACACATTAATTGCTATATCTCGGAAACTAGAAGTCGCATCAAATTTTTAAATATATCAAAAACTTCACGATATATTAATAAGGTAACTGTTGTAAAAAAATTATACAATTCCACTGCAAGGAAATTTCATAATTTCCATTAATTCACATCATTTTTCACATAATTAAATTGTGATTGCTCTATTGATTTTAGGTGTAATTGATTTATTTGTTTTAGTTTGAAAACCACAATAGTTTATCATATAACAAATAAATTTTTTGGGGATAAGGGTTTTTGAGGTCGATAAATCCGATGGCCGCGGTTACATCCACCCGTTTAGTAGAGATGTTGTGTAAATAAGATTCTTATATTGTACCAGCAAGATTGGTATTTAAAATGGTTAAATTATTAGACAAATTTCCGTTGCTCTGGAAACTAAATTGGTAACTCTAGAAGTGCATACTAATGTCAATCGATAGTCATTAGAGTAAAGTTTGTCTGTACCAAATTTGGAGAAAATCCCACCAATAGACCCCTTGTTGCTATGTAAAATCCATGTTGCTAAGGAAAGAAACAGGAAATTGAAGGTGATCCGCATAATATATTTTTATAGACTTTTTTGGGGGTATTAACAAGTTAATGTAGAATAAAATAAAATTGGTTTGGATGAATTGCGAATTTGTTATGGGTTGACCCCCTTTTTCGGCTAGATTGACTCGCCTATTAACTAATTGGAAAGATGTAGACATACCGCTGTACTGAAATATACCAAAAAAAATTAATCGATTTATTAAATCGCATTACCTTAAACAAACAATTAAAAACATTTTTAAAAAATTTGAAAAGTCCAAAACAAAATATATTTGTTCGAGAACTTTTCTGTTTTTTAAAAAGCGTCGATTATATTCTCGAATAACAAATTAAAGTAAAAACAGGCAAAAACTATCTTTAAAAATTGGATGGTATCCATCCATCTAGAAGGCACTGTATTAACCCAATTAAACCAACCTATATAGAATTCGGTGCGATCACGCTTTACGTTTCTAACTCTTTCCTTCTGAGAACTATCCATTGCCAGACCGAACTCCATATTAACTTCCCAAGACGCACCCCAGATACTCGCTGCAGCCTGAAAGAAACGGACGAGATTCGGTCACTTCGTTTACCACGATGTATTTTAATCAAATCAAAACGAAATTGGCAATGAGAGCTTCGTTAAAACGTGACGTACTACAGTTAATACCGTACATTATAGTAGGTCATGGTTACAAACATTATTCCATTAGACTTGACAGATGGACTGGAACTCGAATTTTATTTTACCCTATTAAGTGCAATAATGTTATGTACCCAGCAGCATAAATACAAAATACTATTCACTTGCCAATGGTTAAATGACCAATTATTATTGGTCATACATCTTCACGCCAATGTGAAGAATACCAGGATTTCACTATACTATTCGCTCGACTTTTTATTGGAATTTTATATATGAAGATTTTTTATTTTTTTTTAATTTATCTTTATTAAGTGTTTTATAGCGCATATTTTCGTCTTACAACCTGTACATACAGTATACTAATTCGTTTATTGTTTTGGTTAGATTCAGCCCTTCTGTAACCTGTGTTTCTGGTAAAAACCTGGTATTCTTCACATGGGGGTAACTGCAAAGTGAAATATAACGGCAGAAAGTCTGGTATACTTCACATGGGCCCATCTTCATTGGGTTCGGTGTGTCAAACATCCTTTCGTTTGGATAGTACTCTACACGAATGTGTACCGAACTGGACCGAACTGAACCGAACTGGATCGAAAGCGCGGCGAACTGGACCGAAGTAGACCACCAAATGAACGATAATCTAAAAACAACCAACCATGCAGACAGGTGAAAATTAATATTGAATTATATTTGGTCTTTTCATACATTGTCAATTTAGTTGCTTATAAGATGTCGCTAAATTAAGATTGCTTACTTCACATAAAACACTGCTGTACTGCTTTTACCAATTAATTGGCCTACCGGTAGCAGGTATCTGGTATTATAGATTGCCGTATTTTGCGTACCGGTAGTTGTGTTTATACCTTTAGTTGCAGCAATTATAGACGGTAGTATAGGCCTAGCTTATAACACAAATTGAGAAATGTTATTTAATAAAAAGATACCGGAACGGGGCTTAATAGTGCAGTCATACCTAAGTAGGCCTACCTGCATGCATACCTTATATAATAATGTTATAATTTGTCGGTATGTGTCTAACGAGTAGGCTACCCTTTATGTACGTATATCAGTATATTGCAGTATTGTAGGTATTGTATGTACAGTATTGTACTACCGGCAGACCGGTGCACAAAATACTGAAAAATATTATACAATGCAGACTTGCGACATGTATACTGGTAAAAAGCAGTGCAGCAGCTGTGTTAGATGAAAGTTATATTAATTTATCGATATCTTAAACGCAACTAAATTTACAATGTTCGAAGCGACCATATTAATTTTAATGTTTATTTTCACTTGTCGGCATGGATGGTTGTTTTTAGATTATATTTCATTTGGCGGTCCAGTTCGTCACACTTTCGATCCAGTTCGGATCAGTTCAGTCCAGGTTCGTGTAGAGTATTATATCTTTCGTTTTAGGTTATAACATGTTAAATTAAGTAGGGCCTGATAAGTAAAGTTTTCTTCGTCCAATTGCTTAGGGATTGTGCAAAAAGTCTGACTACAGGGGAAGAATTGACACCGAACCACATTTTATGGAAACATTATTACATATCATTAACTGTTACAACCATAAACCCATCCCAAATCCACCACCCTCCCCTCCTCGCGGAAAATAAACAATAATTAGTAAAAACACGGAAAAGGAAACGGAGTGCAGACATTACGTGTGACATGGATGGTTGTTTTTAATTTAAGGTGAGTAACTTTTAACGTTCGAAATACTCATCGAAATAATATTTATAAATAATGTAAAATACAAAATACTAGTAGTGAATGTTTATTATTATTTGTTAATCAATATTAGTCTATCTTATGATGAGTTCAGTAATAAATAAACCCAAATTTAAATTGTATTCAGTACCAGTCCAGTATGCCTTGTGTCCCCCTGTAGGAGTACAATTAATATATGCCTAATTTTGGATTGTTCCAATTTTTTTCATATTATTTTTGTTAACATGTTTGGTGGGTATGCGGTTTTATATAATATATTCAATGTATATATTCATATACTACATTCATTCAATAGTAGATAAATTTAAAAAATTTAAGGGAACCAACACAAAGTTGTATTAGAGGAGAATCGCGTTCCTCCTTCTTCAATGCTAGGGAACTAGAAATCCGAGATAATGGGTAGGAGGGCACTAATGAGTTGAATGAATCGATAGCCAGCCTACTGCATGGGCTGCCGGAAGAGGGTGTGTAAAGGATTTCTCGTGCCTTCAGCACGATAAAGCTCTTTACAGCTTTTTTTTTGTCTCCAAAATAATTCCTCGTGTTAACACACTTGTTTACTGTTTTGGTTTCTCGGTATCAAGACTGACTTGAAAATAGCTCGCATTAGTACACGGTCCTTCAACGACTTGTTATTTACAACCCTTCATAGATAGTACTAAAACACAATGATTTCTATTTCCCAGATGTTATTAATGTTTCCTTCAGTATAAAAATAGTCTACGCTATGTAACACCATAGAAAAACCTCTAGGAAGAGGGAAAAAGAGAAACCGGGTGAGGGGTGCTTTGGGTCCGTTAGGATCCACAGTATAGCCTCGAAAAATAATACAATCCAAAAACTGTAACCAAAAAAATAAAGAAAAACAATATTTTAGTCGTTTCTTATGCTAAAATACTCTGAAAAATATATATAAACAATCTAAAAATAGTATGTTTTTATAAAGTCGGTCGAAAAGAGTCTTATTCAAAGTCGTAATAAACTTGGTGCGGCTTCACGGTATTGGAACTTGGCAATAGTGCAGAACACCAGGTTACCGTCTGTGTCCAAACGGGGGTGGGGCCGATTGGACGCAGTAGTTAGTTAGCTGCTACTTTGTCCTCACGGCTACGCAGTCGGTCCTGGGTCAAACTGAGAAGCCAGCGGGCAGAGTGCGCAAGCACTACAGGGCTGGTTGGCCAAAACTCTGTTCTATGCGGGAACCTACCCACACTCGGTTGGGTGCAATCTTCGCCCACGAGCAACCTTCGCCCAATAAGATTTGTGTTAGTAACCATTTTAGTAACAAATTAAGGGAAAGGAGCAGGTTACAGAGACGGGTTTTTCTTACCTAAACAATAAACGATGGTGTTACTAATTGAGGGAAGGATCAGGTTACAAAGACGGATTTTTCTAACCAAAACAATAATTGTTTATTGGGCGAAGGTTGCTCGCGGCGAATATTGCCTGCGGGCGAAGGTTTCCGCCGGGCGATAGTTGCTCAGCTTTGAGAGCGAAGATTGGTCCGGGTGAAGATTGAACGTCGGCGAATCTTTCTCGCAGACGAAGTTTGCTGCGTACCCCCTCACTCCTATACCCCACTATTGCCAGGAGAGGAAAAGAGGGAATAGGAATAGTGCAGTCCGATTGCCGATAAGCAGAACCAAGGCTGCCATCTACATGGCCGGATGTTACTGACTGTTAAATTCGTGAAGTACTGGCCCTTATAAACCCGGTATTCGGGGTCAATATGTAATTGACCCCTAATTATCGCTTGCTAAGGATATATGTAAATCATAATTGATATTGACTGTCAACTGACTAATAACTGCAACTTTGTCTCATTGAGTTTTATTGGGTACAATAATATTCCCTGGTTAAACTGGGACAGGACTAAAGCAATATGAAAGGAGGGTACACTGATTAGGTAAGGCTCTCCCATTGGGTGATGGTAGTTAGCAGGGATGCCGGGTGATGTTATACTGTAGTATAACTACATAACTGGAGGGTTTATAACGATTGAAGGAGACTGATTAGGGAAGGCCGTTGTATATTGGATGGCGAAGGCAGGGGGTTTTGAAATGAGGGAAGCAGAAGGGAATAATTATGTGAATAATTATTGCATTTAAAATTAGAATCACGATGAGGGAGCGTATTCTTTGTAGTATTACCTACGAAGGCGCGAAAAATCGACTACAGGGTGTGAGGCATTAGTCTACCGCGGTAGGCTAGTTATTTTTCTTGTACATATTTTTAAAAATTTATGAATGATATAAAAGGTTAATTATTGTTCAGAAATACTATTGCTCTTCATGTTTATAGCTAGGGCAAGTTTGAATTTAAATTTGTTTAATTTAAATAATAATTCACTTGATATCATGTTATGTTATTGTAAAATACTGAAAAATACTAGTTACCCTAAAAACAATAGCTAGCAATGGTTAGAAGACTAATCTAAAATATTCCGAACAAGAAAACCATATGGAAAATGTTAAAAAAATGGACCGAAATGGTGACGCAAAGCTACTATGATACCATTCGCAGATGCATCTTGCATCAACCATTACGAGTAGAAGTTGTCAATACTTCGGAAACAATTCTTCGGATGTAAAGATTTCGCCCTTTTCCTTGGCTTCTTTGGTGGCGTTGCGTTTCAGACCGGTCCCGTCGTTCAATAGGAGATGGTACTGATCGCCTTGCTTCCAATCGTCCCATGGAAACCGACGGCGTTTCTTATCTATTTGGATATCCGGGTGTCGCATAGCAACGCGCAGCGTAAACCACGTAGTCCAGGATACCGATCCTAAGAGTACCACAAAGATAACCCCCATACTCGGGTTTTGAGCGTGGAAACTTTTGTTGAACATACAATCACGGAAGAATCTCGCTTTCTTTCCATAACCAACACGTCCAATATTCCATCCTCTAGCAATAGCACCAGTGTTCCAAGTAAAACGATCTTTAATTACTGGTTTCTGTTCTGTGGCCTCAGTTGTTGCAGCGGTTTTCCTATAGTTGGCCGCCATCGTGCATTGAAATAATTGAATGGCTAAATAAATAAACTTCTAGAATAGTTACTTGCCTCTATGGATAGCAGTAATTGCATTTTCGGTAATTACTACGCCCTGGAATATATTATAGAGTCGTACTTAAAACACATCCCCCATCAAATTTGTATACAAATCTTAATTAGATTGCACGAAATTTAAAACAGACATAGTTTCACCTACGTCCTCGTCTAACGTAGTCCGGAATTTGTTATTGTTGCTTTATTCCTTCAGCTGTTATTTGCGCCGACTTTCCCATCCATGGAGAGGAATGAATTCTGATTGCGTTGAAAGTATCCCCCCCCCCCCCCTCCCCCGCCCCCCCACCCACCCCCATGTGGATTTATTAATCTTATATTTTTTAAATATTGCGCTGCAACAGAATATATACCGAGTGAATTTAATACTTGATTTAGAATCAATTTTAGAACTTGAATAAATATATTTCAATCAAGATTTACTGGGATAAATGATAAGATATATTTGAATAAATAATTTAATAACTGAGTGAATTTAAATCGAAGGATGACATTATAACTGAGCAGTGGAACTTCAATTATCACGAAATTATTTGCACCTCACAGACCCGCAAGGAATGCGAGTCTCCAATTTATCTTAATTAAGATTTAAATTATTAGAAATTATTAGTTATTTTGTATGATACTGTATATAATACTGCGGCAGAGATAAACAGGATCTATTTGCGCTATTAGAGCCTTATAGTGATTGAGGG
>JAUCBJ010004932.1:0-30772 GCA_032718475.1 Nemertoderma westbladi | reverse complement strand
TCCTCGTAAATACTCGAGCCAGTCTCGCTCTCTGACAATCCCATCTGCGCCAGTTCTAGTCGGCGCTTCTGTTTGGTTTGATAGTGCATAAGCTCCTTCAACCGGGCGTGCATATTATCCCGCACACGCTTCCCCGTTGCCTCTCTTTCCCGACCCTCCCGCGCACTCTGATCGGCTAATTCCGCCTCTCTCGCAACTCTCTCCATTCGTCTCGCTTCCCTCGCCACCTCACGCTCTTTACGTTCCGCCTCATGCTCTTTACGTTCCTCCTCACGCTCTTTACGTTCACTCTGCTCTCTCGCCTCCTCACGCTCTTCTCGCTCCTTTCTTTCCATCCTCCCTATTTTCTCACATTCCTGAAAACTTCTATTAACGCACTCTCTTCCTCTAACTATCTCTCTAATTCTCTCCGATCTAGCACCGCCAGATCGAGTTGGCATGCCAGATTTATTGCCGTCTTCCTTCTTTCCTTTGCGGAGGATGTAGCAGACTTATCGGTTGTGACGGACTCCCTCCGCCTTCCCGTCCTACTAACTTTTCCCCACCTCCCGGAACTTCCTCCGACCGACGAGACTGAATCCTCCGGGTCAAACTCGGATTCGCCCTCCTGCGGTCTCCTCCAACCCACTAATTTTACTCCCTGGGCATCGACTAAGTATGGCCCTATGTACACTACACCAGGCTCCATACCCCTGCATTCCCATAGTTCAAACAGTTCCCTGGCAACCCCTCTCGCTCTCTCATCGGCTAGTTCTCTCTGCCCAAAACGCATCAAGTAATTAAAGTGTTCATTCGACTCACCTAGTCGCCTTTTCAACTTCACCTGGTCTATCTTGGCCCCTCCTTTGGCTTCTTTCAGTTGTTTCCGGGTCGCGTTGTAGGCCCGTCGAAGTCGATCGCTGACCCCGACGTCCTCGTCGCCGACATCTCCTCTATCTCTCCGGGTCCGGCGTCGTACCGGCGGCCTCACCCGACGCCTCACACCGTCGCCCTCGGCCTGTGGCTGGCCGGCAACATCAGCACGTCGACCGCCGTCGTGTGTCGACTCGTCTCTCTCTCCTCCCGACTCGTCCTCTAGTTGTAGACGGCCCCCCTCGTCTTGGATTACCGGATCACCCATTGTCTATGGGTCCGGCGTCGTGGGTCGGTACCGTCGCGTCGCGGCCTCGCGGATCGTTAGGTCTTTGTCATCGTCCGGGGTCCACGGCGGTGTCGTTTCTCCTTCTCGACTCATCTTTAGCAGTCAGCTCGGGCTGTTGGATTCTATAACTTAGGGCAGCTGGTTGGTTATAATTACTTAGGACAGCAGCTCAGTTCTAATTACTGTGACTAATTACTGTTTATCCGGTTTTTAATCTACGCGTCCCCGCCGTGTGTATGTGAAAGAGTTCTGAGTTATTGATTAATCGGTGTATATAGGCTCAATGATATAATATAATAAATGATAATAGCACGAATAGTTGATGTTTGATGTGGTGTACCGGTAAATGATAATATATTGCTGACAGCAGATGGAGACGGTAATTAGAGTTCCGGTACTGTCCTAACTAACTGACTTACTACAAGTGAATGAATTGGCACAACGAATGATAATATATATTGCACTGTTGGCCGCATTGCACTACTCAGTCGATGCTTTCCCCCCATTGGCTAATAACTCACTTCTCACCCTCTACTCTCTTCCCCCTCGTTACTGTCACTCTCTCCCTCCCGGAGGTATAACCTCTGACCCCCGCTGTGTGTGTGTTCCCCTGGGGCCTGTTGTCCCCGTTTATTGGGGTGATACGAGGTTGATATTGGCAATCAACCTCGTGTTCCCAATATTGCTTAAAGCCTATTTGTGGGGCTGGCTAGCGGAATTGAATACACTAACATTCACTCACATACAGTATTACTGTATTATGGGTAAGCACCTTCAGACTGTTGCATATATCGGTATATCTGTATATGGCTGCAGTCCTTGGTATGTCTGTATGTAGGGTAGGCTGGGGTTGTATGGCCATTTTTTCAATTTTTTTAATCCCATGGGAGCACAGTTACATGAAACCTTCATGGCCACCCATAGGAAGAAACCTACACATCTCAGCTATATATTAAACTTTTGAAACCCATGGTAAATTTATATTTCAGGTCCCCAGAGGGGATTTCTTTTTAAAAGAAACTGGGGTGCCCATACCACCCCAGGGCGGGGTGGTATGGCCACCAATATTGTATAAATTTCAAATGCCCTAGCACCCCTTTCATGGGGTTGTAAGGCCATTGGAATGACTTTTAAAAAAATCACAATGAAATTCTGTCCTAGAAACGCCATTTTTTTTTCAAATATCAGACAATAAACTGAACTACAAGTTGTTATAAAATAGCCCACCAGAAATTTCAAAAGTTTTCATCACAGGTTTGAAAATCACCCGGTTTGACTGTTTGACCTTTTTTAAAAGTGACAGAAAACAGAAAACACCCGATTCTACAAGATTTAACTAGTATTATCTGTTATTTTCATTATTTATGTATTTAGAAAGTATTTTGTAGGCCTAGGTAGTAAATTAGTATTTACCAGATTGAGATTACCGGTACTACAAATAGCCATTTTTTGATATAAAACCACTGTATCAACCTACAGACCTACATGTAGAGCATGAAAAAAAATTATGATATCAACTGATCAATGTAGAATCTGACAATTATAAAATGTGGAATAACTAACAATTAGAGAAGGTGGAATAATACACCTACGGTATATTGTATCACAAAATAATATAGAATTTATATATGGGTTTCAAATATCTGGAGTTAAATAAACTGACAAAGTAAAGTAGCCTTTACCAGTATTAATGGGAATGGGCTGTCCCTATCAGTTGTTATTACGTGGCCATACCATACCACCACAACGTCTAAATTTGGCGGGGTGGTATGGCCATGATTTTTTGAGGGTAAATAACTCATCTAAAAGTTAACGAAATCGAATAAATTAAATTATTTATGGGTGCTGGTCACCTCGCCGCACTGCCACTTCGCCGCAAGTAATCTCACCGCAGATAATGTGCGGCGAGGTGTCTTGCGGCGAGGTGTCTCACTATAAAGGTCATGTCGCCGCAAATTATCGGACACCTCGCCGCAAGTCAATATAAATCATTTATTTCTATATTT
Organism: Nemertoderma westbladi; assembly: GCA_032718475.1. Lineage (NCBI taxonomy): Eukaryota > Metazoa > Xenacoelomorpha > Nemertodermatida > Nemertodermatidae > Nemertoderma > Nemertoderma westbladi. Next base: position 27,625 of record JAUCBJ010004932.1, on the reverse strand, counting down.
ACACGAAAGCCTACTTATGGCATTGGACATTATTATAAGAAGAAATAAAATAATACGGTAAGGTTTGTTGTTCTATTATAATTACTGTATTATATTACATGTTATCATAGATATAGTAAGAGTATTTGAGTAACGTATTAGATTATAGTAAAATATGGTCATAAAGATTCATAGAGGACTATGAATGACATATAATGAGTATTCTTTCATAGAGGTCAGATCAGAATACGGTCATTGAAGTTGTTTCCATGTCATTGATTACGGTACTTTACAGCATTACGAGTAATTCACCAGAACACTGTTAAGTTGACATATTGTACTGTAACAATAACTATTTACGCACATGTACAATGTACTAAGTACGGAAACGGAAGTAAGGCAACATAATGTAATAAGGTTAATACAGTAATACTGTATGTTTATGTTAAATCTTAATTACAAATGTAATGTTCTTAGTGGATTGATATACTTATATTTGTTGTCAGTCGCTTTTTTTGTTAAGAACAAAATTATGGTCGAATTACATTTCAAATTAATTTCCAAGACATTAATAATAATCAATAATATTGCATTAAATATTATAATTTTTTTAATTTCTTACATTACCTATTTTATTTAATTGTGTGGAATTAATATCGCACTACCAAATCGCCAGGACAAATTTAAGAAATTCCAACAAATAATTATTTATTACATGGGAATAAAGTAGAACTTTTTTCACTATTCTCGAGGCATTTTTAATACGTTACTCAAATACCGGTACTCTTACTGTATCTATAATAATACAGTAATTATAATAGAACAACAAACCTTACCGTCTGACCGTATTATTTTATTTCTTCTTATAATACATAATGTCCAATGCCATACCTGCATACTGCCATAACAGCATAACTAGGCTTCCCTGTGTAAATATATAAATGAATGATTAATATTGACTTGTGGCGAGGTGTCCGATAATTTGCGGCGAAATGGCATCACAGTGAGACACAATTTTGCGTTATTACATTACATTCACATTATCTGCGGCGAGGTGACCTGCGGCGAAGTGGCAGTCTGGCAGTGCGGCGAGGTGACCCTAAATGCCTAAGTGCCACCCTAAATTTGGCGGGGTGGTATGGCTATGGCCATGATTTTTTGAGGGTAAATAACTCATCTAAAAGTTAACGAAATCGAATAAATTAAATTATTTATGAATTATAATTTAATAAACACACTACAGTACTATTCAACATCATTACAATATGGTCAAGCATTAACTTGTTCCAGAAGGCACCTGTTAGTGTGTGTTACTCTAAATTCACAAAACCTAAAAGTTACACTTTTTCATGAACGGAAACTTTGCCATGTCACTGTAAAATAATGGAATCAGTTGAAGATATGGTTTATATGTCATTTTATTGGAAAATTATTCAGCTTCATTTCGAAGTAATAAAAACTGACAGACATTAAAATAAAGTAAAGTTATAGCACTTTATGTCAAGGGTGGCCATACAACCCACATGGCCATACAACCCTGGTTTACCCTACTAAAAAGCTGAAAACCCTGGCAGCCTGGAAAATGACTGGAAACACCTGGAAACACATAGGCCTACAGCTAGAATAAACACCTAGTTTTATAAAGGCCGGATACATCTAGAAACACCTGGATTTATCAAAAATGAGGCAGAAAACTATGGTTTGCTATATTTTTTCAGCAAAAATTCAAAAGTAAACGTCATAATTAACTACCGTTGGTTGCCGTTGCCGGGGTCCTACGAATTACAGAATTACCTAAAAAAACACAATATTACCCAAAAAAAACACAAAAATACACAAAAAAATACAACAAATTACACAAAAAAACACAATATTACCCAAAAAAACTACCCAGAAAGACAAAAAAAATGTTTTTCATAAACAATGTATCTACTATAAGATTTAGGTTAATTGTAAGAAGAGTTTCACTTTTCAGTTTTCACTATTTTCAAAATATTGCATTTTGTTCATTTGAAGATTCCTTTAATGACCTACTGCCACCGGTTTACCGGTAAGCCTACCCACCCAGACTGCCAGACAGCATGCAAAATCAGATTTCTTAATTAATGGAAAGGATGAGCAGGTTACAGTCTGACAGTAACAGGCTTTTCTAACCAAAACAATAACCAAAGAACACAGGTTACAGTCTTATTTTTCCAACCGGCTGATGCCTGATGGTTGGCAGTTGGCCTAGGCTACATACTGACCTACAAGCCTACGGTACGGTACCGGTCAGCCAGTGCTTACTGACTTGGTTGATTTGGAAATCGTATTGATGTATTGCTATGTATGGCAGTATGGCCTATTCAATACACAATATCTAACCTAACCAAAATACTAAATCGCACTACCGAAACACATAGGAAGGAACCCTACGCCTATAGTCCTAGGCCTAACAGTATAGGCCTAACTTATCAGTTTATACCTTTTTATAGGATATAAATTATTTTTGTCTTTTTGGGTAGAACAATTATGGGTAATATTTTTGTCTTTTTGGGTAATATTGTGTTTTTTTGGGTAAATTTTTGTGTTTTTTTTGTATTTTTTTTGTGTATTTTTGGGTAATTCGTAGGACCGCCGTTGCCGTTGCCGTACCATTTCCATATGAGTTTTAAACTTTAAGGAGTTTTAAATTTCAGAATTGATAACAATTTAGCTAGTACCGGTACTTCAGTAGAATGCCCTGCGTTGTACCGGTACTACTGTACTAGACTAGACTAGGGCCTACTTATATGAACGATTCCGACTAACTGAAGGCTTCACGATGAATACGATGTGACGGCGAAAAATTCTCGGTTTAACATAGGGTATACTGGGGTAATTCCGGACAAAATTTTAATTTTTCACACCTCACCAACTTAAATTTTGAAGTAAGATGCAAAATTATTGTACATCATATACATTAGGCTATCTGGCTATATCATTACATGGATCATTGTATCTGGAAATTAGAGCCGGCCCTGTGCCGGCTCAATTTTTTTTATGGTCAAGGTGTCTGGAATTACCCCACCTTGGGGGAATTCCGGACAGGTATTATTTTCAATGGAAATTGGAATTACCCCTCGACCAATAACCTATGGGGTAATTCCGGACTTTTTGGAGTTTAAAAAAAAAAAAAAACTAAAATACAAAAAAAAAACTAAACTAAACATGGCAGGTAGCTTATGGTATAGTTAGGCAGGTAGTTATGGAGTAAAAGTAAACCCGAGAACAAAGTCGCCGAGTCCAAATAAACCCGGAATGGAAGACGAAGTCATAACGCCTTTTTTTGTCTAGACTCCATGTGGTTTCCATCTAACGGAGCATTTATCGCCTTGGATGCCACACCATACTCATCGTCAAGCTTGCAGTTTCAGAGTTCAGTCGGTATCATTCAAAGTCTAGTCTAGTACCGGTACAACTCAGTGTATCCACACCGGTTGAATTGTTCAACACTCCTACACACTGGTTGAATTGTTATCCATTCTGCAATTTAAAAATCCCGCTCGGGTTAACATAGCAACGGAAATATTTCAAGTTTAATTTCGAATTTTCATCGGAAAAAAATATCCAACTATTGTTTTCTGCCTCGATGTTTATAAATATAGGTGTTTCTATATGTAATACAGGCTCCAGCCTATGACCCCGTAAAGTGTTTTTATACGACTGATACGATATAGATGTTTAGTACAGATATCGGACATTATAAACAAATTGGGTTTAGTGAAAAGCTTGATATACAAAACTACTGCCACCTGTATTTAACGTATTGATTAAGTTTTACTGAAGATTTGATAATGGATCAACATATTAATTTATTGAAAGATAAATCATCTGGTGGCGGTATAATTATAAAGAAAGAACAAACCACTACCCATTTTCTTGATGTTAAACAAGAGAAGTGCGTTTACGGATCATCTACCATCGAAGATCACAACAATTTGTTCGGTAGAGTAAATGTTGTCCCTGTACTAGATGACGAAGATATTTCTTATGAACCATCAGGAGATTCTTTTATTGTTGAAAAACGGGAAAACGACGGCCCAGACTGTTCGTATGGTAGGCCTATTGAAACTGTAGGCACAGAAGCGACAATCAGTTGTGCAACAACAGAATTCGGTAGTTCTAATGAAACGGTTGGGGACTTGGTATCTTCTTCAGACACCAGTTCCTGTTTGCATTGCAATGAATTATTTAATAACAAAGGAAATTTAGAGATACATATAGAATCCGTTCATAAAGACGTCAAGAATAAGTATAAATGCGATTATTGTGAGAAATTGTTTAAAATAAAAAATTATGTAAAGAAGCATATTGACGCTACCCATAAAGATATCAAACATAAGTGCGATTATTGTAATAAAGAATTCAGCTATAAAATGAGTCTAAACACCCACATTAACTTTGTCCACAAAGGCATCATCAAGTATAGTTGCTCCGATTGTGGAAAATCATTTGCTACAAAAGCCGAACTAAAACAACATGTCGACTCTATACATCAAGATATTAAATATAAGTGCGGTTATTGTAATAAAGAATTCAGTTACAAACACTTACTAAATCAACATGTCGACTCTATACATAAAGATATCAAATATAAGTGCGGTTATTGTAATAAAGAATTCAGCCGGGAAAGGAATCTAAACACCCATATCAACTACTCCCATAAAGATATCAAGTTCAACTGTTTTCATTGTGGAAAATCATTTGCTAGAAAAGACGTACTAAAACAACATATCGAATCCGTTCACAAAGATATAAAACATAAATGCGATTATTGTAATAAAGAATTCTGTCAGCAAAGGAATCTAAACACCCATATCAACTACTCCCATAAAGATATCAAGTTCAACTGTTTTCATTGTGGAAAATCATTTGCTAGAAAAAACGTACTAAAACAACATATCGAATCCGTTCACAAAGATATAAAACATAAATGCGATTATTGTAATAAAGAATTCAGTCTGCAAAGGAGTCTTAACATCCACGTTAACTTTGTCCACAAAGGTATCATCAAGTATAGCTGCTCCGAATGTGGAAAATCATTTCGTTCAAAAGCCGAACTAAAACAACATGTCGACTTTATACATAAAAATATCAAATATAACTGTGGATATTGTTATAAAGAATTCAGTTGCAAACACGACCTAAACCGGCATGTCGATTCTATACATAAAGGTATCAAACATAAGTGCGGTTATTGTAATAAAGAATTCAGTCGGCAAGGCTACCTAAACACCCATATCAATTCTGTTCATAAATCTTAAAGTTACCAGTAACAAAATTTTTGTATTTGTACTGAACTATATTTGTAACTGATCAAATAAATACATTGATTTTCAGGTTATTAATGTTTTCAGGGATGCATGCTGATTTTAAGGGGGGGGGGGGGGGTGGGTGGGTGTGGGCACTCCCTCGGGAGATTTTTTAAAACAGCTTAATATTTATCCAACTTTTTGAACTCAGTACCTTCGAATCTACAAAAATTATCTAGCCAATTTTTTAAATTATCAATTTTTAATTTAATAATTAATAATTAAATGCTTGAGTTAATACAATTATTTTATTCTTTAATTGTCAAGCTGAAGTAAAAAACCTTGCCGGTAGGTATGCCAGTACAGTACGATACAAATACTAAAATAAAAAGCAACTGCAAAAGCATTTGCTTGTCCCTCTTGTAAGGGGGAATATGTTGGACATACCATCCAACACTTATTTGAACGCGTTAGACAGCATCAAGACGGGTCGGCCAATGATGGTAGTGAATAAGGCAAGACAGTTCACAACCATATCATGACGCACCGCGGGGAGCCCAACACACGTTGGTTGACCGACTGGCGAGAATTGTTCAAACACTTCAAGGTTATTGCACGGCACCCTTTGCGTCCTGTCCTGCAAAAACTAGAAATGTTTTATATACGCACTCGCCAGCCAGCTATCAACAAGCAGAAACGTGATTGGCGCAAGTTTGAGGTGCTGCTTCCCAGTGGTTAGATGGATACACTTCTACCTTGTTTCACTTTACCGTCCCGTCTATAGAGTTATGACTTACACTAAACACAACGGGATGGCTTATGATTTACGTATAAAGCGCATTCTTTAGGAAATGCTTTGTTATCTGTCACACTCATGCACACTACCTCACACTGCTGCACACTGATCTGCCGACCTTCACCAATTTTAATCATATATAAGGAGAACCTCAACCGACACATGTAGGGTCTATGAAATAGCATTCAATTCACTCCAAAACCACTATAATGTAAGTCGCAATTGCTATATGTAACCGGTCTCTCTAACCTTCAGCATATCAAGAAGATTGGGGTTTTATAGTTATTTATCGATATTCTCCAAATATAGCAACATTCCATCAACTGATAACAATTAATAACCGACAGTAAAAGCAGTAAAACAATGCGGTGAAAGCATAATGCATATGTACTGAGTTGGTTTGATAACAGTTATATGTTTCTATAATCAAAGCCGTTCTAATGTTTGGCTAAAGTCTGAAACACAGAATAATTCCAAAGCCGATGTTCTGGGCTCAGGAAAAAAGGTAAACAAAGACCATAATGCATTGCGCGATTTCCCGGAGGCTTCTGTGCAAATAAAATGAAAATCGCTCTGATTGGTCGAGTGAGTGAGCCTGAACAAAGAAAGCCAAAAGCTCCACGTCGACATATCAGCTGATAGATGTCGTCATCTGAACTACACTGTATTAAGAGTATTTTGGCGTATTGCGGCATAAAATGGCTTGTTATGTCCGCTAAAGTACACATACAGAAAAATGGCTTTTCATGTCCACCAAAACACCTACACAGTAAGAAAACGGCTTTTTATGTCCGCTAAAACACCTACAGAGTACTTTGCGGGGAAAATGACTAGCTAGATCCGCAAAAGCCTTTACACCGCTCCCAGAAAATGGGATTTAATTCTATAAAATATAAAAAATCACAGTTTCTAAAATATAAAAATACTCTAAACAGTTAGTCTTTCTTGCGCGGACGGCGTTTACGCAGTTTTTTGAGGCTAACAAGAGTCCTTTTTTCTTTGGGGCGAGCCACTTTACTAGGAGGGCTATAACTCCTGGGTGAAGGGTGCAATACAATTGTATCGGAAGGTTTAGGATTACGGTCGGTGTATCCGCCGGTCGAGGTACCTGGTTAATCGATATCAACCTCAGTGGAGCGAGGTCGAACAACCTTGAGATCGCGTTTTAAGACAGCAGCTCTTACTGGTCCCTGACGGGTCGTTTGCACGAGAGCGGTAGGTGGACCGTGTATAGTGAGAAATTTCCTCGGTTTGATGATTCTTTCCAACTCGCGTTCTTGGGCTCTATCGGAATCGATATGCTTCTCCTCGAGCTGATTTTCCTCCGCTTGTCGTTGAAAGCATTCGTCCAAACTCTTGCAGGAAGTAGAGTCGTCCAAGTTCGATATCTTCTTATAGATTCTGGATTTCCTGATCGAACTGAGATAAAGCTAATTCGTTTACCGCTTGGACTTGCTGCTGCAATTTACGTTTCTCTAAACATTGTAGGTTCCTTTTCCGATCTTTTGACAAATAGTGTCCAACGCATTTCGAACAACTCTCTCCTCCACCTCAGTGACAGGTTGTATCGGGTTAAACCGGGACGATGATACGGTTGAATGGCGATATTAGATGCCCGCGTCCCAATCCGGCTAGGTAAGATGGGCGAATATTTAGGGAACCCACAACCGGAGTGCCACCGACTAATTGTTCGGGTAACACTAGATCTTTGGACAGTGAGTACAGTTCGGGAGGATCCGTGATACTATTAGGATCAAGAGTCTGAGGTCGAACTAGGGAATGAGGAGGTCTGACCGAGTATTCCGGAACTCTGATCATAGGTTTATTTAAGGATTGTTTGAGTCGAGCGAGCGTAGGTGATACATCGAACAAGTTTCGCTCGAAACTCCCGTAAATATAGTGAGTAAAACTGTGTTTAGCTCAACGTCTCCACGGATGTTTATGTCTTTCCGTTTGTTGGTTGTGTTTTGGGTATTCATCGCAATAATACCAAAGACGCACTTCTTGTAGGGGAAACGCGGGTGATATTTATTCGGTTTTACCATGTTTCTCTCAAGAATTCCAAATATACGTTGGAGTTACCGCGTTTATCAGGTTCTTTAATGTCTTCTCTTTCGAGTCGATTTCGAATATAATTCTCGTGTTCTATTCTCGGTTTATCGTTCCGACTCCGCTGGGTATGATATTTAAATAAATCAATGTCCCCTTCGGTGTCTACATCGTCCGTATCGTGTAAATCGATAGGATGGCCAGTAGTTAAGAAGTCCATATGCGTACCATTACGATGCGTATAGCGAGCGGTGAATTTTCTATAGTCCAATTCACGCGTAAGTTGCTCCTGGGACATCGGCGGTTTGATATAACGACCATCGTCCTCCGTAGTAGTTGGACTAGCGTCGCCGCGTATCAAGCTATCAACAAACGCTTGTAAAGGTAGAGTATATCGCTCCCTGATACCAAGATCATCTTCTATCAACTCAGTCATAGCTGCTATATGAGTTTATCAATATTATAATGAGTTTATAATTAGGCTAGCGGGCGTCGCTGCCTACCCCTCACGGCCCCCTGACAGCGCAAGATCCTCACCGCTGATGTACTGTCGCCGCTGTGCCTATCGCCAACATAGTAGCTGCACCACGACAATAACAACCAGCGCGAGCCACTCCACTGTCCGTCCCAAGGGCTAAGATTTACTTCAGGTTCTTACTGCAGAGTTAGGGCTACTTTCACAATTGCGACTCGCTACTGTAAACACACTTTAGTAGTAACATTCACCTATAAACGCACAAATTCCACACAACTGTCACAAACCGAACACATTCGGGCCATTTGTCCGTTAGTCAAGTGCCTTCCAGAATGCCACGTTATTATTGGGTATCCTTGGATACTAGCAGTGTGCTATTTATTTCTTATGCTATTCAATGGGGTAAGCCTTTATTGTTCTTTTAACTCACTTCTAATTCTAGCGTGGTTGTTGCCATGGTGACATTATGGAAAGCTAGCAGTAGAATTAGGGTAATTCTCATGCATACAGATCTGGGATGCTATTTAATAGTAATTCTTTAACTGAAATAAGATGCAGGAGGTAGACCTACAAAATGTTAATGCCAATATTTCAATATGTCCTTGGCGTAATCAATTGAATGATCGATTGATGAGTTCTGCCGGGCTTAACCTTTTGTGTGATATTTCAAGAACTACTAGCTTAGCACTTGTTTTGAAGGTATCTACACCCACTAAATCGATGATTGCGGGTCAAATAAGCCTAAAATTAACTACAGTCCCGCTCTCAAAAAGCATTCCTTTGATCAAACATTGATCAAACTTTGATCAAACATTGATCAAAGTTTGATCAAAATGTGTCCATAGAATATCATTGAAAGTAGCATTGACATTGAAATGACATTGATGCCATATTGAAATGACCTTGAAATCGAAGGACCCAAATTCCAGACTTTCTGTCTCATATTGAAATGACATTGAAATGATTTCAAGGTAACAGTTTACATCGCTCTTCTGCGGCATGCCTTTGAACTCAGACTCCCGCCGAGAACTGGCTTTTGTTAATGGCCAAGCCGCGATGTGATTGACAGGGCGGTGGATGGAGCTTGCTTGACTTTGTGGATGGACAGCGATTGGATTTACATGGCAGTGTTGTTGGTCTTGTTCTTGTAGGGCAGGGCCTATTATTACACTACAACTAGTTCAGAAAAACAGCATTTGGAATATTTTTAAATGATTGTTATATTAGAAATTAGTTTCAATGTTCCTTAAATCAGAATCAAGGCCAAAGACCTCCATTGACGTAGCAGCGCGATGGCTGCCGTTGCGTTGCATTTGCTTATACAGTAATTGTGTAAATTCGACAAGCTTCCTTCCTGCCCCTGTCTCTAATTATACTAATAAATGTAAATAAAGAAATAAATAAATCCAAGCACCAGCGCCAGCCCACCCCCTAAAATACCTTCTAAAAATGTACGTAATTTAATTTTAATACTCTGATAAGGTAATTTTATTGAAAACCTAATTTGTTTTAAAGTAAACATGTTATGTACATCATTAGTTACGTATTTTTTAATTCAGTTTAACGTATTGTAATTATAATTTTTTAAATATTAAAAATCAAATTGGGTTAGTAATACTTATTAAGTTCTGCTCATTAATTTTTAATTAATGGAGGGTTTTAACCATCCGGCCGACCACACTTTTGCTCACTTTTGCTGTAAGACAAGGCATCAATATAACCCCAGTGATCCCATACCCTCTTGTTATGGACTATTACTATATCATTGTACAAGCTGCGGACCTGCACACCCCCCCCCCCCCCCCCCCCCCCATTATAATGTGTTGTAGCCATCCACCCAACCCATTGCGTAACTCAGAATTAAACTCCACACAGCACAGCCCATACCTGCCATTGCTTTCATAACGCCACATCGCCAAGTGGAGATTCAATTGTGGCTGTTATTTTCTGATAATCGTTGTGAATTATTATAATCATAAGATTGACAACACAGTGTTGTGGTAGTGTACCAGTACCAGAGTGTTGTGGTAGTGTACCAGTACCAGGCTGAGTCTTGTAATAGGACCCACTAACAACTCCGGGCACGTTCTGAAATACAGCCTCTGGAATATTATTAAATTATTCACTAGAAAGCCAGTATCAATATTAAGTCTGCCCGACAGCGGTTGTGATTATAGCTGACTGATTTTTTCGTGGAATATTGGATTGAACGAAGACAGATAATACTATCAAATTCGTAGGTGTGCACAGTAAGAAGTCCTAACGTCTTTCTAATAAAGTTCCTTACATTTCCTTAGGTATTCACTTACTTATTCACTTACTTATTCTAATTTCTTGGGAAGACTTTAGTAAAGTTTCGGCACCTATGTCGGCACCTGTGTCGGCACCTGTGTCGGCACCTGTGTCTGCACCTGTGTCGGCACCTATGTCGGTACCTGTGTCGGCACCTATGTCGGCACCTGTATCGGCACCTATGTCGGCACCTGTGTCTGCACCTATGTCGGCACCTGTATCGGCACCTATGTCGGCACCTGTGTCGGCACCTATGTCAGCACCTGTGTCGGCACCTCTGTCGGCACCTATGTCGGCACCTGTGTCGGCACCTGTATCTGCACCTGTGTCGGCACCTATGTCGGAACCTATGTCGGCACCTGTGTCGGCACCTCTGTCGGCACCTGTGTCGGCACCTCCGTCGGCACCTGTGTCGGCACCTCTGTCGGAACCTGTGTCGGCACCTCTGTCTGCACAGCGTCTACGTCCGAACACATTCTCTTCTAACCCAATTTTGGCAGCAAGAAGCCCTAACTGTCTCTAATTATAATAATTTAAACAATAAATTATTGTTTTAGATCGACAATTTTAAATTAATTCATTGAATATTGTTGTCAAATTTTCTAAGGAAAATGTGGTCTTGGGACGTTAGTATGCACGTACGTTAGGGAAATTAGGGAATTAATTAAATTAGTGTATGTTAATGGATGAGGCCGTTGTCGATGTCGCATGTCGATTACCTTATAATAACTTCAAAATTCAGTACGGGGTGCGGGCACTAACGTAGGTGTGCACAGTAAGAAGTCCTAACGTATTTCTAATAAAATTCCTTACATTTCCTTAGGTATTATTTACTTACGCAAAAAGATCAAGCCCTTCTAAAATCATAGCGGTGCTCATAGTATGCTTTCACATGGCCTCCCCCTCGGTACGCTTAGTTGCCCCCCCCCCCCCCCCCCTATTCTAATGTATTGTAGCCATCCACCCAACACATTGCGTAACTCAGAATTAAACTCCACACAGCCCATACCCGCCCTTGCTTTCATTACCACCACACCGCCAAGTGGAGATTCAATTGCGGCTGTTATTTTCTGATAATCGCTGTAAATTATTATAACCTAGGCTTTAACTGGTTTAAATAACGGCTACAGCTTACAAACCTATGGTATGATATTATTGATAGTAACAATGTGTTGGCAAGCTGTATTTTTCGAGGTGTTTGTTATTATACAATTATTATAGGAAGGGATCTAGGGGTCTTAACCTCGAATGATAAGTTTATTTTACCGAAAATAACTTATATTTTATTGGCGCAATTGTAGGCAACTGTAGGAGGTTAAGACCCCTAGATCCCTTCCTATAATAATGGTATGATATGGACGTGGTGTCCTGTGTGCTCTGCAGACATCCTACAGAGCACATGGAGCATTACACACACAGGGAGAGCGAGAGAGAGAGAGAGAGAGAGAGGGCTGCTTGATTGACACACGGCTCAGTGGGAATCTAGACTTTGAAGTGCAGCGCCTTTGGTAGAACTCAATGGCAGGATTTATAAGCCTGGTTCATTTCAATATTTGATCAAACTTTGATCAATGTTTGATCAAAGTTTGATCAATGTTTGATCAAAGGAATGCTTTTTGAGAGCGGGACTGTATGTACAACAAATAGAAGCCTTCATATCAGCAAACTCCATTATATTCTGTGCGCGCGATCGAATGGTGTCCATACGCTCAACTTCAGGGTGTTTGAGCTACCTCCAAATATATATCATTTGTGCTCAAATTTTACTCAAGGTGTTTTTTTATCAGAAGAAAGGATTTGGGGGGGTCAGAGGAGAATTTCCACAACTTTTAAATTTTACATTGAAATAAGGACCACCCTAATCTCCATCAGATCAATGAAAATACGACGTTCCTCTAAGGATCGGGTGTTGAGACGATTTAAGCGATCTGCATAGCTTAAACCTTCTAGACCAGGCAGGTATCTTGTAAAGTCTCGTTGGACCTGTTCTATAATATTTATATCCCTATCTAAGTATGGACACCAAATAGGTGAATTATGTTCTAAAACGGGTCGTGCGTAAATTTTAAACAGCGCCAATAATGAATAGGTAAAAGGTAAGGACGTCAGACATCTGATATGTATAATGCATACAGCAGTACAGGTAATCATAGGTACAGAGGTACCGGTAACACAGTAACAGGTAAAGGTGAATAATAAAGGGGCGTACTAGCTATCAGTACAATGACACAACGACAGTACTGTAACCACTACTGGCGCAATCATTTTTTTTCTTTCCTTCAGTGGAAATAATAATAATGACTATTGCAAATAATATGATAGAACAGTTCACTATCCTAGACGAGACTAATATGTTGTTCTATAACAAAATGTTTAACAGAATTGTTCATAGAGGATCAAAAATTATATGACATGGAGTACAGTCCTGTATATAGATGAGAAAATAATATTTATTGTTCCTCAAAGCCATAATAATTGGGAGGCTTGCGGGTACGCATTGATCGACGGAGTCTCGCAGAACCCTGTTCACTATGGGATGCAGGTATGGTTGCATAAGGATGAGGTTCATCATGGTCTTCTAATGGTGGAGGGATCACAGAGTCACGAGTACGAGGTACAGCAACTGGAATAGGGTCATCTGCTACATCCATAACATCGACATCAATGGGGCCAACTTGAGTTGGCAAACCAATATCATGAGTTGGCAAACCAATATCATGAGTTGGCAAACCAATATCATCATCAGATGAGTCGCTCTGGATAGTAGGATAACTGTTATAAATGGTAGTATTTGCGGGAACCCTATAACAGTTTGACAGTCGGATGCGGTATGAAAAGGCACGTAGTTGGTGGCCAATGAATTTCCGAACATTACACCAGTCTCCTACCACAGCAGTAACAAGATATCGACAACGGTTCTGATGCTTGGAATTATCAGAATATAAATATACTAAGTCACCAATCTTGATACTTTCCTCAGGGTATAACAGAGCAGAAGGATGGGGAGCTTTGGATTTTGAGCTCAATGAATGATTGTATGACCTTGCACTATGTTGTTGTAGTATAATAGACTTGTCATTGACAGGGATTTGTAAGCCACTAAACTGGTCTCGTTGAAACAATATTTCCCGAGATGATAATCCATTAAATCGTATTCGAGAATTAAGATGGGCTAGAACAATAGATAGGGCTGTTTCAGAAACTGGGCCCCCTCCATGGCTGGATTTGAGAAACTCTACTTCAAGTTCCTGAATGGCTCGTTCCGCCATAGGATTTTTGTTTATGTTCTTACGTTGACCTAACTCAATGTGCAGATTATGTGATGCCAAGATTTGGTCCTCCTTAAGCGCAACAAAACCAGGGGCGGGATCAGTACGAATAATTGCTGGAGGCCCCCTTATAGGCCGCAAGCCAACACAGCTTAATTAAGCTATCACGTATAGACTCATGACTAGTGTTGAGAACTGTAACTGTAATTATACTGTAACTGCAACTGTAACTGAATGATTTTGATGTTTTTTTGATACTGTAACTATAACTGTAACTGTAATTGCGAATTTTGAATACTGTAACTGTAACTGAAACTGTAATTATGAATTTTGAATACTGTAACTGAAACTGAAATTACTAAAAATCGATTCAGTTCTCAACCACACAATTAACATGAATGGGCATTTGAAACAGTATTGTAATAGTTTAATAAATTAATAACAGTGGTAGATATGGGTATCATTTTTAAAACATTTTTGTATTTTTATTTATTATTATCGTTTTGAACCTTGATAGTTGTCAAGTGGCCCAAAGACCCATTGCACATCTCAACTGTGATTTATTTGGCGAGTCAAGCATCGAGTAATGAACGAAGATCTATCATATACTGTAGTTATATTTAGTCAGAGTTTATAGTTTTAATAGTTTATAGTTAGTCATGTTTTAGATAAACAAAAATATAGTTAATGGTACTGGTCGGTAGAGGGATATAACGGATATATATTTTACATTATGAATTATTAATGTTACTGGTAATATTAATATCACAGGGGATATCACACTAGAGGCACACTGGAAATTAAATTTTTATCAAGTTTACCATTATAAATTACAAAATTACAATCAAACTTAAAAAGTGAAAGGAGTAGCTTAACGAGGTGGGTCTAATTAAAAACTACAAATATATGCTTACAACAACAAATTATAAATTAAGGGAAATGATGAGCAGGTTTTAGAAGCATGCCCTTTATAACCAAAACAATAAATGATAACAGTACAAGCACTGAAACAAGATGTACAGTAAAATGTGGGTGCCTTTAGTTGATCTTGTGACCGCCACTTTCATTACATCAGTTACTATCAGTATATTAGTTACAAAATATTACCATAGATGGGGACCATCTTTCCTACAACAACTACCTATTAGCTCTATAAAGAGGCAGTTTCGTAATGAATATTATTATTAGTGTATATTACAGTAATATATATTAAAGTGATTCATTTTTAGTTTTAGATAAAACCTTTTGTATTCGGCAAGTGACTCATTGGCAAGGATGTTTTACGTTACGTTACGTTACGGTATTACGTTACGTTACGGTTGAAAAACTGAACTTTTTACGTTACGATATTACATTAGACGGAATAATTACCAAATTACGTTACGTTACTGTATTCCGAAAAAAATAATTGCGTATTACCGAAAATACCGTAACGTAATAACCGGTTCAGATTCCATAGGACCACAAAGAGATATTTAAAGTTTTATCCTAATTTTGTCTGAAAATCGGAAAATTATAGTTTCAATGTTTTGAAATTGCAAATTAACTTAACAAAAAAATAACTTTAAATTGGTACTGTAGAACGGCTTGGCTTGTGTTGTAATAGGTTGTCATAAATAAGACATACAGGTAGCCGCTAGCCCTGTAGGTAGGCCTACCATACCTACCTACTGTTCTGTAAATCTATGATCTATACCAGTACAGCATACTGCGTTGTTATAGGCTACAGCTGGTAGAGCAGAGACTCAGTATAAATAGTTCAGTCAGTAGTAGGGCTCAACAGAAGCTTCGGCTTCTGTTCGGTTCGGGCCGAAGTTTGGCAATTTCGGTTCGGTTCGGCTTCTGCAATTGATACTGCAGAAGGCCGGAGCAAACTTTGCTAAATATTCCAAGTATTACAGTATTACATTGACTGATTGAGCTAAGACAGTAAGACTAATCAATCTGTCCATCGTTGTACTAATTAATTTTGGACTGAACTTCCATTTAAATGGCATTATTTTTTTAATTGTTTCCAGTTTACTTGGGTAGTTTCAAAATTAGCTTAATTATACAGTAGTTTAGGTTAGGCTAAATATTGCCATTTTACTTTGTAGTACCGGTACCTATTTTTTAATTAATCATAACTTTGATACATAATACTAACACTAAATCTACTACCTCATACTGTCATATAAATAGTATTACAAAAGACTACCTGTAATTTTAGTGAGGTTTTCTAAATTTATGTTACTACTGCAGTACTGTACGGCTTACTACGGGTGAAAATGTGGTGCATACTGCATACAGTAAGTGCATGCATACAGTAAGTGCATAACAGTATTTCTTAATACTGAACTGAACATCCAGCAGGAACATCCATTGAAAGTGTAATATTTTTTTGTGTATTTTTTTAATTGTTTGCGGTTTACTTGGGTAGTTTTCACAATTAGCTTAATAATACAGTAATGTACAGTAATGTAAATTTTACTTTGTAGTACTTATTTTTTTAATTAATCATAGCTTTCTCACTAAGTCCGCAGACCAAATAGCGAAATAGGTATCAGTCTGCCACTGCCAGTCAGCCAGTACTGCAGTATAGTCTGATAGTGATGTAAATACGAATTTATGACCATAACTTGCTAACTTTCTGAACTTCGGTTCGGATTCGGTTCGGTTCGGCCCGAAGTTGGCCCTGCTTCGGTTCGGTTCGGTTCGGCCCCATAAAGTGCCTTCTGTTGAACCCTAGTCAGTAGCCCTAGTTAGCTTAACATTAATTAAAACTTAATGTTTAATTAAAACTTAATTTAACTATTAATTAATTATTAATTAAAACTTCATCATAAATAACTGTTGAAGCCAGGAAACTGGCTATAAGGATACCGTGTACAGACAAAAAAAACCTAAAAGCATTTAGCTTTATATTGAATAGCTAGAACGTTCAAGTGAAAGTTTTTTGTCGAAAGATTTACTTTTTTGTCCAAAATTATTGTTTGGTAGCTAAAAAAAAATATTACGCTATTACGTTACGGTTTACGGTAAAAATATACAGTAATATTACGTTACGGTATTGAAAAAGCTATTACGTTACGGTTTACGTTACGGAAAAATATTGAGCTACGGTATTCCTGAAAAGATACCGTAACGTAACGTAATGACATCCTTGCTCATTGGG
The DNA here is from genome assembly GCA_032718475.1 of Nemertoderma westbladi. Lineage (NCBI taxonomy): Eukaryota > Metazoa > Xenacoelomorpha > Nemertodermatida > Nemertodermatidae > Nemertoderma > Nemertoderma westbladi. The sequence continues at coordinate 10,338 of JAUCBJ010004932.1, read as the reverse complement.
TGAATGACTGCACTGTACCCCGCCCCAATGAGACTGAAATTATTTCAATGACTGCTTACTATGTGGGATAATATATTGAATCTATAACTGAAACTGTAACTGAAACTTTATCGCGATCAAAACTGAAACTGAAACTGTAACTGAAACGTTTCACTTTGTAATACTGAAACTGTAACTGTAACTGAAATGCAAAACTTTGAATACTGAAACTGTAACTGTAACTGAAATGCAAAACTTTGAATACTGAAACTGTAACTGTAACTGAAATTAGTTAAAATTGATTCAGTTCTCAACACTACTCATGACGCTCATTAGGTAAGATACAAGCCAATGTGTATGAAGATACTGTCTCTCTAACCACCAAAATATATTGCTGATAACGGCGTAGCACATCTGCAGCAAAAGATATAGCAATTGCTTCAGGAGGTTCTCCAGATGATTGTGCAATAATTTGTTGTGGACATCGTGATAGGGCACAACATTGATGGCAGCCTGATGTTACAGCAGCAACAGCATTATCGAGATCAAGGCAATAAAAATTTCGCGTAATGTTTTTCTTTAATTGGCTTGCTGATGGATGGTTAAGCTCCAGGTGTATTGATGTTAAGAGACCAAGAACAATAGTTCGAGGGATGATAATCAATTCACGAGCTGCAGTGAATGGTTCCTCTTGTCGAACAACAAGTAAGCCATTGCTTGTCAATGAAGCAACACCCAGATATCGCTTGACATCACGAATATCAGTGTCTTTCTTGGACGGGCGTGTCCCCTGAACTAAATGAGCTTTAACACGACGTAAGTCGGCACATTCCCGCTGTGTTTCTAGCCAAGCGTGGCGACTGGTATAAAGGGGTTTCGTGTCATTGGTTATAGCAGGATTAGTTGACACAGCGTGCACAATAGGCAACTCACGAGGTGCACATTCATTATCTTCACTGACTAAAGGAAGGGATCGAATTACTGGTGCCTCAGCTAACTCATTAACAAATGTGCAAACTTGGCAATTGTTGGTAGCACATATAGGTGGAGCATTTCGGCTGGCGAAATCGGCAGGTAAATTTGCAGATCCAGGCAGATGGGTTAGTGTCACCTGATACTGATGGGCAATAGACAGAAAAGTGGATACTCGAGGACTATTCGAGAATGTACCACGGCACATTTTGTGGAAGGCCTGTACACATGGTTTGCTGTCTGTAAGGACCTGTGTGGGCATTGGGGATTGAATGATATATGGAGAAAAATGTTTAACTGCAGCAGCAATCGCTAATGCTTCCATCTCACATGGAAGCCATAAAGCTTGGTGTTTCTGAAGTTTAGCAGTGAAGTACCCTGAGATTAAAAATTTGCTACCACGTTTAACATAAAGAATGGCTCCTAGACCATCTGTTGAAGAAGCAGCATCTGTAATAATCCATAGATGATCCTGTGGAGTAGGCAATGTTATAGATTTACAGTTTTTCAGAGCTGCTTGGCTACGGCGAAATGCAGTTGATGTAGAATCAGTCCATTGGACAAGATCAGTGGACTTATCAGTTAAAAGGGCATCAAGGGGAGGAATAAGTGATGAACAGTGGGGCAACACTCGGGATAATGCCTTATAGGATCCGATATAGGATCGTAAGCCACGTATAGATGTGGGTGGCACACAAGCAGCTAAAGTTGATACAATATGAGGAGATGCAGAAAGTGATCCTAGTGTCCATTTCCAACCAAGAATTGTAGTACTATGTGGATAAATCACAGTTTTTGCAGCAGAGAGTCGAAGGTTGCAAACAGCAAGAGCAGCTAGAAGTGAATCAAAGTTGGCTACTAACTCTGGGATAGTGTTTCCACCACAATATAAATCGTCTGCAATTTTCACCACCATACCCTTGACAAGAAGATCCCCCAAAACCCTACACATCAATTCTCCCAAGGCTGATTCTGATCCTGGCATCCCTATGGCACATCGAGTATAAACCCTAACCCCGCAGAATGGAGTAACAAAACCACAGTATTTCATAGATTCCTCTGAGAGAGGTATCTGATAGTAAGCACTCATCAAATCAGTTTTGATTATATATTTAAAGCTGGCAATGGCTTGTAAGGTCGAATTTACATTGGGTAGAAGAGATGGCTGGGGTTTAGCATACCGACCAACCTCTGCTCAAATTGAAAGTGACCACTACGATGCCGGAAATTTCTCCGAATCTGACAACATGTTTTACGTGCTTTAGTTGTCACATACGCCACATGTTCACTGAACCTAATATCTGATGAAATTATTATTCCTAAATCTTTCGCTTCACTTAGATGTTGGAGGCATGTTTCACCCATGAAGTAGGAACGCTCGGGTCGTGAGTTGGTTGATTGAAGAGAGACTATAGAACACTTATTGATATTGAAACTCATCTGCCACAGTTTAGCCCATTGAAGTAAAGAGTTAATATCATCCTGGAGAAGCATTGAATCATTTGTGGTGGATATAAATTGCTGTAGGCCTATATAATAATTAGTCTTACTCTTACACTCTTAACATACAGTTGGCTTATATAATCTGATAATTACATTAAGTCATACTTAATAGGCCTCATTGTTACTTTCTGACTTTACCTGTTTACTAACGTAAACATAATAAATAACAATTTAGTACCCTAGTTAAAATAAATTGATAAATTTTTAGTTCCGTATTCGTGAAATGATAGAAAGAGATATTTGATAGTTTGAAGAATATGAAATGAAAAATAAACGCGAGCGAAGCGAGCGAAATTTTTTTGTGTATTTTCGTGATTTCAATTAGCCTAATTTGTTTGGTGCGTATCAGAGCTGCGCGCTGCTGCGCAACACGCATCTTTTCTCCTATCAGCCTATTTGTTCAACCGGGTCACATATTTTGCCGGGTACCGGGCCGGACAGCCGGAGCCGGGTAAGGAAGATTGTGCCCGTAGCCGGACCTGGTATGTAAATTGGCCTTATATACATGCAAACTGTCAATACTGTCATGTTGCTGTGTTGGTACTAACTGCTGTACTGTACAGGGAGACGGAGGTTAGTTAGGTACAGTACCGTACTGCCGTAACTTACTAACTTCCCCAACTTAGGTACACCGGTACCGGACAGCCGGATCGGTAATGTCCTACTGCTGTACTGTCAGACTGCTGGACTGTCTGTCTGTCTGTAAACTCTCAAACAACAATACGGGTAGGCCATGCCTACTGCATTTACTGCTGTATATCAGCATACACGGTGACGGTACTGCGGTACAGTACATACACTGCATACATATTTCCTGATTTCTTCATTGTTTGCTTTGCAGGACATGTAACTTTTTACCGGAGCTCTGGCAAGTATTTTACCAAGGCCGGTCCGGCTGTCCGGAGCCGGACAGGGCAAACCCGGCCTGGAGCCGGTGCTCCGGTTGAACAATATTTCTCACCCATACGTGCAACGCGTATCTTGTTCGCGGTCATTCGCGCATGCACGCGTCTGAGTTTTGCAGCATGAATTCCAACCTGGGTTATAGCTTGTTTATAAGAAGTTATAAGCCCGTTATAGATCGTTGCTGAGTTTCTCGGATTTCTGCGCCAGGCAAATGTACGCCGGGTATGCTGGGCTGATTCCTGCTCCAGCGCCGGGTCAATTTCTGCAGCGACGAAGCCGGGCAAATTTCGACGCCTGCTGCGCCGAGCGCAGCATCTCTATCATTGCCGGTGCTACGCTGGCTATGGCTACGCCGGCATAGCACCGACCCTTCAGGCTCATTGCCCGGCATAGCACATTTCTGGGCCAGCTCCTGGTGCAAGTTCTAGTGCTGCACCGAACGTGCTTGGTGTACATGTAAAACCTTTCAATATGGCCTGCCAGCCACCAGTCTACCACTCATGTGGCTGTACTCAGCCAGCTGCCAGTGTGCGTTAAACTGACACGTAGGAATCCGAATGCGGTTCATCATCAACCAATCAAAATTGCTAATCATCCCCTTCTATTTCCTTAGAAATTGTTGGAGCCCTCGTATTGGCTTGTTTATGTTTAGTCTTACTCTTAAGATGTGGTTTTCAAGCAATGCTAGAGTTTGAATAGTACTGTAATTGGGACCCTTCTATTGGCCTGTTTAGCAATGCTTTAAAATATTGGGTGTTATTCAGACAGAATGGTTAAAAGTGAGGTTTAGAGATTTTAGTGTCTGGATTAGTATGCTACTGTATACATCAAATAGTTATCTGATGTTAATCTTAACAATCTACCTTTGAAGCCAGACATGGTTCTTCCATCCCCATGGGTAAATGGATAAAGATTTAATTTAATTGACGGCATTTTGTTTTTGTACCACAGGGGAAACTTCATGTATAGTATAAAACTATATACTGAAATGTATACTAAAAGTATACTGTACAGTTGACGTCACCATGGGCCAAGCCAAGGTCGCCTTGGCCAAGCCTTTCCAGTTATCTAATTGATATAACAGTCTTAATTCACCGAGACAAGATATTAATTTGCCGAGATGGGATTTGCGTCAAGCTTCAGCCCCTGCATTTTATATCCTCTCAAGTTACATTGCTCTTCTTTAATACAGTGTCACATGGACTATGCATTAGGGCGGTGCGTTTTTTACTTTTTTTCGATTTCATTGTTCTACCGGTGCACAAAAGTTGCCAAATGGTAAAAAAATAAGGCAAACATTTTTTTTTTAAATTTTGTCTATGTCTTCACGGATCCCAAGAGGGTTGAAATTTTGTGCCATCGCGATGCACCATAATGAAATTTATAACAATATAACACATTGATTAAAGATCAATGACTCAAAAAAGAACTTCCTGCATGCATCAAATGTCATCACATGGGTCCAAACTTAGTTAGATACCAAAATTTTAATTTTTGGATTAAGGGAAGTAGTGCCACAGGCACATGACCAGAACTTACTCTTTGGCGCAAGTGATGATTATTCTCAATTTTGGTGATGGACAACTTTTATTTCTCCTACGGCATTATTATTATGCTCATTAGAACCGCAATGACCGATTTAGTGGGGGTAGACACCATCAAAATAAGCATAGAGCGAATAGTTCTTGAGATATTACAGAAAATGTTAATTACGGCACAAGTCAACATTACTGCCTTGATGATTTATAGACAAATACACAAAAATGTTACTTCTAATTATCTTAAGGCATCAAAAATAGACTTATCACTGCAACAAATACCAATACCAATACCAAACTGGAGGTCACCAGAGGTCACATAATGTCATAGCGGCCTTTTCAATTAATTTGTGCCACTTTTTATTTATTTTATTTATTCATATGTGATTATTACAGTAGGCATGTGGCTCGTGGTAGCGGTACCCACATCATTAGTTGCACTATAAACCGTTGTGAATTAATTGTAAATGTATGTTGTCAATTTTACTGATCGTATTGTCGGCTAGTCCGAATTAAAGAGTATAATATAATATACAGGGACCTTCAAAATTAAAGAGTAGTGATTAATTCACTATAGTTTTTGTACAAAATGTGTGGAATGGGTCAATTTAATATCAAGTAGTAATTGGTGGATATAGTCTTGACATTTTGTAAAATAACTCAAGAACTAATGACTCTACTCTTATTTTGAAGGTGTCTTCACCCATTATATCGATCATTTCTGTGATGTGTTTATTATTGATTCCTTGAGATAATTCAATATATCATTTATAGTGTATTTGTCCATATCACATCAAGGCGGCAATGTAGACTTGTGCCGTACTTCACATTTTCTGCGATATCTCAAGAACTATTCGCTCTACGTTTGTTTTGAAGGTGTCTACCCCCACTAAATCGGACATTGCGGTTCTAATGAGCATAATATGAATGCAGTAGGAGAACTCAAAGTTGGCCATCGCGAAAATTGAGAATAATCATCACTTGCGCCAAATGGTAGGTTCTGGCCATGTGCCTGTGGCACTAGTTCCCTTGACCCAAAAATTAAAATTTTGGTATCTAACTAAGTTTGGACCCATTTGATGACATTTGATGCATGCAGGCAGTTCTTTTTTGAGTCATTGATCTTTCTAAAATGTGTTATATTGTTATACATTTCATTATGGTACATCGCGATGGCACAAAATTTCAACCCTCTTGGGATCCGTGAAGATATAGATGAAACTTGAAGAAATTTTTTTTGCCTTATTTTTTTACCATTTGGCAACTTTTGTGCACCGGTAGAACAATGAAATCGAAAAAAAGTAAAAAACGCACCGCCCTACTATGCATGCTCTTCTTGGTATGAAAGCTTAACCAAACAGCTTAAATGTAAATTACAAGTAGCTCAGAATAAAGTTGTACGATTTATTAAAGACTACAAATCTAGGCACCACCTAACTCCAGATGAATTTTCTGAAGCTGGACTATTTAACTTAGATAGTAGAGTTAAGCAGCTACGCCTTAACCATGTGCATAAAGTGTATAATGGTAAGTGTCCCAAATACCTAAAACAAAAATTCAACAGAGTACGCGATACACACTCTTACAGTACCAGAGCTAGTGCTTCAAACTTCTACCTCCCGAATTGTAAATCCTTTGAATCTGATATATACAGTCGGGGTCTCAAAGTGAATCTGTTCTTTGAGATTTTCTCAAAGAACTAAAAGTGTCTCAAAGTTCTAAAAGTGGTCCAAGAAAATGACAAAGTGTCCTCAAAGATTTCAAAGTAGTACTGTCAGTCATTTCATACAGTCCTGCCTAAAACTGGCAATGGTATGGGGTATATTGACTTTGACTAAAGGGTAAAATATAAGTAATAAAAACCTCTATAAAACAATAAATATGCCTCCTAAAAATACTGCAGTAATAAATATTTGTCAGTGAAAGTAAGAATTAATTATTACTGCAGTAATAAAAAATTTTCTTTTTCTGCAGTAACAAATAATTTGTTACTGCAGTATAAATTTTTATTCAATTATTTATTAATATTGATTACTGCAGTATAAATTTTCATTCAATTATTTATTAATTTATTAATATTGATTACTACAGTAATAAATATTTGTTGCTGCAGTAATAAATATTTATTACTGCAGTAATAAATATTTGTTACTGCAGTAATTATTATATGTTACTGCAGTAACTAATATTTATTACTGCAGTATTTTTTTTGTAGGTATTTTTATGGTTTCAGAGAGGTTTTATTTATTTATATTTTAACTCTTTAGAGACGCCATAATTGGGGGCTATCGTAATGTGTTGGTGTTTGTGTCATAGACAGTTTGTCTGTTTCCCTATCTATATTATTGTATAGTGCTAAAACTGTATTGTTTAAATAATGTAATCAAATGGTACCACAAGCCAAGCAAAGCCTACGACATTTCTTTCCGACTCTGCACCTGTTTGTTTGAAGGTCGCCGTCCGTGGGTCGCTACTCGCTAGCTGTGATTGCTAGTTTAAACGGGGTGCCGCTTTGCCAGAAGGCGGTACACATCAATTGAATATGAGGCAAACATTTAAAATATGCTCAAATATAAACGCCAGGGGCAGGGGATATTTCAATATCTCTATTAAGTTAAAACAACACAAGATTATAGCTGTTCTATCTTACTTGAAAGTTGAAAGCCTTTCTTAGTTTTTAAGAAGGAATTCTCACGCTCTAGTCACCGTAGTTATCATATTAAACAGTTAAGGTAGAACGGGTTGACCTCACTCAGGTGACTAATGAAATGAATGACAAATGTTATTACAAGCTTTCTCCCAACAGGGCTTCTTCAGGTCATTGTAATGAAACTGCGTACACAGAGAAACTGCAGTGCAGTTTCTCTTATATTAATTGTTAATATTATATTGTATTATGTTATTATTAAATTAATCAATCTTGTCAAGCATTAATCTTGTTTCACTAATTATGTTTCATGTATTATTTGTTTTTTTAAGAATGTTTTTTAGAAATACTTTTATAAAAGGTTATTATTTCCAAATAGAAGGGGAGGGTGGGCCGGGGGGGGGGGGGGGGCGTTTATTCGGGGAAGTCGTTTAAGTTGCTAATTTGATGATAAGGGGGGCGTTTATTCGAGGGGGAGGGGGCGGGGGGGGGGGCTCTTATTCGAGTAAAGTAGTATCTGTTCAGAAGATTCTGCCATTTGCTGATTCGCCATTCTGCGCTATAATTTTTCGTTGGTTGTTTTAGAAACAGCTATTCGCATGATGATACCGATCAAACTCATAGACCCATTGTTTATGATGAATCTATTGAGCTTTTATTCTGATGATAGCTGTGGGGCGAGCCACGATAGAGAGAGCGCGCTTTCATAGCGCCCCGTGTCGTCATGCCATATTACATGTCCAGGGAAAGGGAGCAGTACAGGAGGTCCGGGGGGGGGGGGATTTCCGTTATATTTCAAGTTTTAGTTTCGGCTGCTTTGTATGAATTACTGTCAACCACAATTTTGACCTACCAGGGTTCTGTTACAGCTGATTGCCACAATATTGACCTACCAGGGTTGTGTTACAGCTGATTGCCACAATATTGACCTACCAGGGTTCTGTTACAGCTGATTGCCACAATATTGACCTACCAGGGTTCTGTTACAGCTGATTGCCACAATATTGACCTACCAGGGTTCTGTTACAGCTGATTGCCACAATATTGACCTACCGGGGTTCTGTTGCAGCTGATTGCCACAATATTGACCTACCAGGGTTCTGTTACAGCTGATTGCCACAATATTGACCTCACCAGGGTTCTGTTACAGCTGATTGCCACAATATTGACCTACCAGGGTTCTGTTACAGCTGATTGCCACAATATTGACCCACCAGGGTTCTGTTACAGCTGATTGCCACAATATTGACCTACCAGGGTTCTGTTGCAGCTTATTGTCACAATATTGACCTACCAGGTTTCTCTTACAGCTGATTGCCACAATATTGACCTACCAGGGTTCTGTTACAGCTGATTGCCACAATATTGACCTACCAGGGTTCTGTTACAGCTGATTGCCACACTATTGACCTACCGGGGTTCTGTTACAGCTGATTGCCACAATATTGACCTACCAGGGTTCTGTTGCAGCTTATTGCCACACTATTGACCTACCGGGGTTCTGTTACAGCTGATTGCCACAATATTGACCTACCAGGGTTCTGTTACAGCTGATTGCCACAATATTGACCTACCATGGTTCTGTTACAGCTGATTGCCACAATATTGACCTACCAGGGTTCTGTTGCAGCTGATTGCCACAATATTGACCTACCAGGGTTCTGTTACAGCTGATTGCCACAATATTGACCTACCAGGGTTCTGTTGCAGCTTATTGTCACACTATTGACCTACCGAGGTTCTGTTACAGCTGATTGCCACAATATTGACCTACCAGGGTTCTGTTGCAGCTGATTGCCACAATATTGACCTACCAGGGTTCTGTTGCAGCTGATTGCCACAATATTGACCTACCAGGGTTCTGTTACAGCTGATTGCCACAATATTGACCTACCAGGGTTCTGTTACAGCTTGATTGCCACAATATTGACCTACCAGGGTTCTGTTACAGCTGATTGCCACAATATTGACCTACCAGGGTTCTGTTACAGCTGATTGCCACAATATTGACCTACCAGGGTTCTGTTACAGCTGATTGCCACAATATTGACCTACCAGGGTTCTGTTACAGCTGATTGCCACAATATTGACCTACCAGGGTTCTGTTACAGCTGATTGCCACAATATTGACCTACCAGGGTTCTGTTACAGCTGATTGCCACAATATTGACCTACCAGGGTTCTGTTACAGCTTGATTGCCACAATATTGACCTACCAGGGTTCTGTTACAGCTGATTGCCACAATATTGACCTACCAGGGTTCTGTTACAGCTGATTGCCACAATATTGACCTGCCAGGGTTCTGTTGCAGCTTATTGCCACAATATTGACCTACCAGGGTTCTGAAATTGCAGCTGATTGCCACAATATTGACCTACCAGGGTTCTGTTAAGGTTGATTGCCACAATTTTGACCTACCAGTGTTCTGTTACAGGTTGATTGCCACAATATTGACCTACCAGGGTTCTGTTACAGCTGATTGCCACAATATTGACCTGCCAGGGTTCTGTTCCAGCTTATTGTCACTATATTGACCTACCAGGGTTCTCCTACAGCCGATTGCCACGCTACTGACCTACCAGGGTTCTGTTACAGTTGATTTCCACAATATTGAGTGGTTGACTTACCATGGTTCTGGAGTCAATGGCACAAAATGACCGCAAACACCAAGTGTGTGTATCTGTATAGTGTGTTTGAAAAATTAATTTAATTTAATTTAAAACATTTGGCGAAATGAGCAGGTTACAGTGGTGGTGTTTTCTAACCAAAACGTGACTTTATTTCCCTTGTGG